>JAJIBD010007255.1:0-95094 GCA_021461705.1 Cryptotis parvus | reverse complement strand
CTTAGCCAGTTTGCAAATACTAGCAATACTACCTGATAAGTGATAAGTCCTGTTATGATAAATTGCTCATCCATTATATTGGAAGCTTCTTCCCGCATTCACTCTCCCATCCAAATGATTTGAAACTGTGTTTAAGTTTGAGAACAACATTGGAAACAGGCATTATATTAAAAATCCCAGAATAAAACTGAACATTTGTGGAGTGCTATTTAAAACATTAAGTGTTTTGTGATGGTAACAGCAGAACATTAAACCAAGTTTTGGGCCCAGCAAAGCACAGTTCCTCTGGACAGTGTGAATGCCCAGAGGAATTTCTACTTGTAACTCACTACATCTGCTTATTTTAAATGGAAATAATACAATGCAGTAAAAACAACTACATTCCTCCTCAGTTCTACCAATCTTACAGACTGAATTGTTGGACCAGGCTCCAAGTCTACCATCTTGTCTTCCATTTACTTACCCAAATGTATTTGAACCTTAAAGCCCCACAAATCTCCATATTCTATGAACTTTCCTCTTTACATTTAACTTTTTATAAATAGTTCTAGTATGTGGTCACTGACTCTTAAAAGTTTAGTTACAAAATTTGCTTTTATGAAAACCTGATTAGTAACTACTTTATTAAGTCAAAGAAATACGCTCTTTGTGACAAAAGACAGAAGTAAAATGAGGGTTGAGTCATGGCTTCTCATTGGTCTGTCCCAGAGGCAGTACACATCTGGGTCAACTCAGACTGGACCTCGTAGACACCTTCCTTCCCCAGAATTTACAAGGCTGTGTAGTCATAGATTTTCTACATTATCTATATATGTTATTTTGGTTTTATGCATTATTTTCTGTGATGTATTTTTACTTGAGGGAAATTGGGAACATTTAAAACTTTTCTCCATATGAATTAATAACTCAGCCACACCCCACATCCCACCACCACTGTCATTAAGCTCATCTACCAGCCTTGCTCTAGAGACTCATAAATAAATATATAAAGAGATCAACTAGCCACAGCAATTTCTTACCTGTCAGTGTAGTACCAAGATCATGAAGTGGTTTTCCAAGGGCGTAAGCTTATCCATTGTACTCTGGATGTTCTGACTTCTGTGATTTCCCCAAATGTGGGAAACTCAAATGCATAATTTGTGATAGTGAGGATTGCATTCAGATTCTCTGCTAGGGGAAAAATTCCAATACTCCATCCTGAGATGAGACCTTCAGGGTGACTAGGGAAGGGGAGAGAAGAGCCACCGCACTACCAAATCCAAGACAGCCCACTCACAACCCAAAACCTCACCCTTGCCTTTGGCCAGACTGCTCACTTAAAATATTCAGGATTTTCGTAGGACATCTTCAAACTCTACATTATTAACATCCCAGCAGTAGCTCACCAGATTGGAAGGTGACATAGAAACCATCCAACCCTCAACTAAAAACAACATTAACACAGAAGGTTTGACTTCCAAGAACAGCTTAGTAAACTCTTAGATAAGGACTTTAATGTCCCTTGGTGAGATACAATAATTTTCTATATTTTCTTCTTACTGGAATTTTTAAAAATCATTCTAATAATTTAGTGGTACTAAGCAATATAAAAATACTGTGGCCTGCTACGGGACAGGATTGTAGGGGAGGGAAATGGAGATAATGGTGAGAGGGAAGAGCACAAATTTCATGAGATTGGTGTTGGGATATTGAAGGAAGAATCTTTGTAAGCCATGGTGTTTAAATAAAGTGGGAAAATAATAAATGCTTCTTCATTCTATGCCATGTCAGTGATACTGCTGGAGCTAGGTGGAAGAGCAACCGAGTTATTTGATGCAGCTGGAAGCTAGGGTGAAAAACGAAAGGCCACTTTAGTGAAACAGCCAATAAGAAGGGGGATAGGCATCTTTCCCAACTTCAAACTGTACTACAAAGCAGTAGTACTAAAACAGCATGGTACTGGAATAAAACAAACCTGTGGACCCATGGAATAAAGTTGAGTATCCTGACACCAATCCACAAACACATGATCATTTAATCTTTGATAAAAGAGCAAAAAGTACAAAAATGGAGGAAGGAAAGCCTCTTCAATGAGTGGTGCCCATAAACTGGGCAGCTACATGTAAAAATTGAATTTGGACCCTGTCTAACACCATGCACAAAAAAATCAGATCAAACTGGATTAAAGATCTCAATATCAAAACCTGAATCCATAAAGTATGTCAAAGAAAATATAGGAATAACTCTCCACAACATTGAAGCTAAAGTCATCTTCATAGGTGAAACACCACTAACAAAGCAACTAGAAGCCAAGATAAACTTATGGTAATATATGAAACTAAAAAGCTTCTGCACCTCAAAGGAAAACAGTGACCAAGATACAAAGACAGCCCACAGAATGGGAAAGAATATTCACCATATGATACCCATCTGATAAGGGTTAATATCCTGCATATATCAGGCACTGGTAGAACCTTTACAAGAAGAAAACAGCCAACCCCATCAACAAATGGGGGAGAAGAAATGAACAGAAACTTCGACAAGGAAGAAATTCGAATGGCCAAAAGACATGAAAAAGTGCTCTTCATCACTAGTTGGGGACGCCGCTGGGGTCCCAATAGTGCCGGGAAGCGAAGTTCCCTTCTACCTCAGAAGCCCGCGGGAATGAATGAAGACTCAGGAATCCGATTCGGTTTTAAAATGCTTTACTTATCACAGGTTCACGCATACAAATCAGCAATAGGAAAAACCCTGTGCTTAGGATTCCTGGCTAGAACTCCAGCCACATGTAGGCCAAGATGGCAGCCACCACGTGTTAAGGCCCCAGTAAAGAGGAGAGCGAAGACAAGACTTCCAAGAAGAGTGCAAACCCCAAAAGAGAGCCCAAAATGAGAGAGCCAGAGTGGAAGCAGCCTAGTTTTATACCCTGCAACTCTGACCTCCCACTATTATAGGAAGCAGGGAGGGTCAAATCCCCTCGGTAATTTCTCCGAAGCACCTCACTTAGGCCATTTTATATGCTAATGTTTTGAGCCAAGATCTGCCTGGAAATGCCTCTATAGGGTAGAGAATGGGGTTTCTGAGAGATGGCATGCCTCTGTACCAAAGACTATACTAATGCCAGTTAAATATTTCTCCAAGCCTTCGAAAGAGTCTTGTATACTTCACTGTCGCTTTTGTAGTTTAGTTGCCTTTGAGTTATCAGGGAGCCATGCTTGCTTGCTTGGAGGCAAACAGCATTTCTCTCTGGGCTAATTACCTAGAGATCCAACGTGGCCAGGCAAATATGCTGGTAAGATCTAGGTAGTCCCATGACGATTGTGGTAGCATGAGCGAATATTTATACCAGTCAGTACAGAACACATGGTCAGATAAACTGTCACATTTAAACTATCCCCTCTCTATGAAGTGACCTGCAGGAGGAATCCAGGGCAGATGCAGAGGCTTTTAGGTGTCCTGCAAAGATCACTAATCAGGAGAGATGCAAATCAAAACAACAATGAGATATCATCTCACACCACAGAGACTGGGCGCATATCCAAAAAGAGCAAGAACAACAAGTGCTGGTGTGGATGCACAGAAAAGGGGACACTCATCCATTGTTGGTGGGAATGTCAACTGGTACAGCCTTTTTGGAAAACAATATAGACATTCCTCCAAAGACTAGAAATTGAGCTCCCATTTGACCCAGTCATACCACTCCTGGGAATATACCTGGGGAAGCCAAAAAACACACAGCAGAAACACCATCTGCACTTTTATTTTTTGTATCAGCACTATTCACAATAACCAGAATCTGGAAACAGAGTTCCCGAGAACCGATGACTGGATAAAGAAATTTGGTACATCAACACAATGGAATACTATGCAGCTGTTAGGAAATATGAAATTATGAAATTTACCTATAAATGGATGGACATGGAGAGGATCACATTGAGAGTATTTAGCCAGAAGGAAAATGACAGATATAGAATGACTGCATTTATTTGCATGACATAAATATATATAGCTATATATTTATATATTATTTATATATATAATATAAATTATATGTATCATATAAATTATATGTATCATATAAATTATATATATTATTTATATCACGATCACGATCTTCCTGTTCATCATCTATTTGCTAGAGCGGGCACCAGTAATATCTCCATATGTCTGTCTCATGCTAGTAGAACCCAAAGGCATCCACTTGCTCCAGGAACATAAAGAGCCTCAAACCATTATATTAGGTCATGGGAATGACCTAATATAAATGTTACTGGTATTTGGCATATCAAATACTACACGAGCAGCTTGCCAGGCTTGCCGTGCGGGTGGCATACTCTTGTAGTCACCTCTAAATAAAGCATTTATTGATGAACTGCGTGGCCGCTAGCGACCGCACGAGCAGGCTGTGACAGTCTGGTCTGCTGGGTGGAGTTGACACAAGAGGGAAGTCCGATGTGGAAAATGGCGGCTCCCATGGAGTAGGGGGTGGTCGTCTGGCTTGTTGTGAGGCTCTGCTGGGGTGGCAGGCCAGGGTTAGAACCCGCCATGCCTCCTGGGCACCTCATGACGGCTGGGCACAGGGAGAACAAGTAGCAGCTCTGCCCCATGTCTGAGAGTCTCTGGTTCAGCATACCTGGGCCGGATTGAAAAAAAAAAACTGCTGCAGGGTGGGTGTCGATGATCCGGGCTGTGATAGTCTGGTCTGCTGGGTGGAGTTGTGACAAGAGGGAAGTCCAGATGTGGAAAATGGCGGCCCCATGGAGTGGGGGTCGTCTGGCTTGTTGTGAGGCTCTGCTGTGGTGGCAGGCCAGGGCTAGAACCCGCCATGCCTCCCAGGCGCCTCATGAGCGGCTGGGCACAGGGAGAGCGAGTAGCAACTCTGCCCCATTTTTTTTAAATGTTTTATTAAAAAAAAAAAGATGTGTTCAAGAGAGAACTCAGGCTTTCCCAGAGTGGAAATAAACAGGCAAAGAAATAGACAAGCAAATAAGATACATGTTCAAGGGAGAACATGGGCTTAAAAAGGAAGCCACCAAATTGATTTAAAACCAAATATCTTTTGAGTTAAGCCATGCTGCTCCTTAGGCATGAATCTGGTCCAGATCAGGCAGCAGAGAGGGGCTGCTCCCAGAAAACATGTCAGGTAAGTTCTGCCTTTTCAGTCCAGCAGTTCTATCCCACAGAACACGGCGTGGCCCCTGGGTGCTGGCTTCCAATAAGATGTTTTGCACATTCGGGGCGGAGGGATAGCACAGCGGGTAAGGCGTCTGCCTTGCAAGTGCCAACCTGGGTTTGATTCCCCTGCATCCCTTATGGTCCCCCAAGCTCCGCCGGGAGTAAATCCTAAGTGTAGAGCCAGGAGTAACCCCTGAGCATTGCCAGGTGTGACCCAAAAAGAAAAAAAAAAGATGCTTTGCACATTGGCCACTAACCACAATACAATCATGTTTCCTTTGCACCAAAAACGGCGCATTTCCCAGGCGCTCTGGCACCCTGTAATTTTTGGGTGGGCTAACACAACCTACTTTGCTCTAATGGTTGGAACAGAAGTATCGAGTGTCACTTCCAGGTCTCATCCACAAAAAATTACCCAGGCCAGCTCCCTTCATACTTTCTTCTTAGAGAGGCAATGATCAGGGTGATGTGCTGAATATGGGAAAATAGCCATAAGCCTGGTCCTTAAACGATGGTGGCAAAAAAAACTATTCCACTAATCTCCAAATCCACCCAAGAACTGTTTTTTTTTTTAAATGTCATTATCACTGAGTGGTTTGTTTCTGTAAGTATGCCCAGCCTAATTACCAGAGCACAGTTGGGATGTTTTTGAAATATAACACAGCAAAAAACCTATTTTGTTGCACTCATACATCAGATAATTAAAAGCATAGCTTCAAGTTTACCACCAAAAATATGTGAGGTGATATCCAACTGGCTTTTAGAGAACTTTATTTGCTTTTGGGGTCACACCTGTCAATGCTCAGAGGTTACTCCTGGCGGTGCTCGGGGGACTATATGGGATGCCCAGGATTGAACCCGGTAGGCATATACAAGGCAAACGCCCCTACCCGCTGTACTATCACTCTGGTTTCTCCCTAAAAAACTTCAGACCTAAAATTCTCCACCATAAAGAGCTCTGCCTAGGGGCTGGAGAGAGTACACAACAGGTAGGGTGTTTTCCTTGCACGTGGCTGAGCCAAGTTCAATCCCCAGCACCTCATGTGATTTCCCAAGTCCTGCCACGTGTGATCCCTGAGCACAGAACCAGGAGGAGTCGTGAGCCCTGCCAGGTGTGGCCCCAAAACAAAACAAAATAAAAAAGCTATGTCTTAGGGAACTCAGGGAACTCTGGTCAGACAAGACTAACATTTCAATTCTGTGTATCTCACGGTGGCATAATCAAATATTAAGTGGAGATCTGGGTAGTGACCTGCAATCATCTGTGCTTTCTGCATAATAAATGAACTTCATTCGAGTTTTGCATGTCAATCTTTCATGCAATTCTCAAGAACTCAGTAGTACAGGATATCCACGCTGGCGTTAACATCACTATACAAAGTGTTTCATAGAATCATTCTATTTTCAGAGAGTGTATTAGTTAGGTAGTGTACTTGCTTGGTGTTGTGTTGTATGCTTAATGTTGTTTTTAAAAAAATAAATACTAATGATTTGTTGGGGCCAGAGCGATAGCCCAGAGGGTAGGGTGTTTGCCTTGCACGCGGCCGGGCCATGCCCGGCCTGGGTTCGATCCCGGCATCCCATATGGTACCCAGAGCACCGCCAGGAGTAATTCCTGAGTGCAGAGCCAGGAGTAACCCCTGAGCATTGCCGGGTGTGACCCATAAAAAGCAAAAAAAAAAAAAAAAAAACCTAATGATTTGCTAATCATTGTGTTCACCTGCTTCTTAATCTAGTATATAGGCATTTTAAACACTGAAAGGCCATCATCATGCAATGGAAAGAGTTTAGTTTTTCAAATTGAACAAAGCTTTGGGAAATATCCTCTTTGATTTACAAGTTGTTACAGAGGGAAATTCTTTCATATTTGAATCTTAGAATCTTCACCAGAAAAGTCAGATAATAAAAAATATCAGTAGGGTAAAAGATGAAATGAAATAATAAAATACAGCCTTGGCACATATAAAGTCTATCAAATATGTTTTGTATAAGATATATAGTTTGTATGAGATGTATCCTGTCATACATCTGATTTTGCTTTCCACAAGTAGAAAGTTCTGAACAGAAAGTCAATATTTAATAAGTATTTGCTTATGATTTTTAAAGATTATGTAATTAATTAAATAATTTTGCCTTTTGGGTCATACCCAGCAATGCTCAGGGGTTATTCCTGGCTCTGCACTCAGGAATTAATCCTGGCAGTGCTCGGGAAATGAACCCGTCTGCCCGGCAAGGTGTTGTAAGCAATGTAAAAACATGTAAAAACATGTTTTTACATTAAGCATACTCTACCGGCTGTGCTATAGCTCTGGCCCCTATTTGCTTATAAAATTGTTTTTATGTAGTTGCCAGTGTATTATTTTATATATTTTCAGGAAGTAAGCCCATATGAAGTTGAATTCTGTCTTAAGTGTTAATTATCTGACTTCTAGAAAATGAACTGTAAATTCTAATAGGCACTTGACTTTGCATAAAATAAACATTTGAGTTTTTAGTTTAAAAACATGTTTTTTCAAAGCATTTCACAGTGTAATTAAAGCCACTCTGACATTGGTGGAAAAAATAAATTCCAGGAGGAAATGGGAGAGGAGACTCTGGCAAAGTGAGGAAGTATTTTTATGTTGCAGCGTTATCCATATAATTTAAAAGTAATAAAATGTCCTGGAAATTAGGTCAAGCAAACCTTGGATATGCTGACTCTTAGTTTAGTGATTTTTTATTTTCCCCCTTCCACCATAAGCACTATCTTAGGTGAACAAGAATATACCTGTTAATTACCTGCAAGAGCATATTTTTTAATTCCGAGGCAAATTAAAAATACTAATACTAATGTGTTCTGTAGCCTTACAAATTACTCCTTTGTATAAACATGCACAGAGATATAATTTTTTATTGTTTTTGCACTTTTGGGGGGTCAAACCCAGCAGTACTCAGGGGTTATTCCTGGCTCAGCATTCAGGAGTTACTCCTGGCAGTGCCTGGGGGACCCTATGGGATGCTGGAGATCGAACCGAGGTCGGTCGTGTAAGGCAAACACCGTCCCGCTGGGCTATCGCTCCGGCCTCTAGAGATATAAATTTAAGGAGAAGTTTCATTAAGTGTGAGTTACGATTTGGGGCCTAGCAGGTCACGTTCAAAAGCTATTTTTTTTTTTTTAAGGTCTCCTCGAACGCCCCCAGCATTAAAGCTCTTCTTCCTGACTGGCGCAAACCGCAGCTGGCTGCCAAAGTCATAACTCAGAGGCCTGGGAACACTGTTTGCAACCTCTCAGCCGCCACCCTGGAACCGAAGCCCCCACGTGAAACCCCAAACACTGGCCCCTGGAGCCTACAGTCCGCTACAATGAAGGCCGGGTATAAAGGCGAAGGGAGACGGGCAGCGCCCCTCCTGCGCCACCCAATCGCTCTCCCCGGTCCTGGGACGGGCGCCTGGGATTGGCCAGGACAGGGCCCGGCGCGGGACCTGCGCTCGCGGCCGGGAGCAGCGCCCCGTCCGTCACGTGCGGCCTCCGGGCTTCTCCGCTCGCTGCGCATCCGGCGGGGCCGAGGGGCGGGGCCGGCAGCTGCTGCGCCTGCGTTGTGGCCGCGTTCTCTGGGAGCAGCTGCCGTCGCCGCCGCGACCGCCGCGTTCGGGTCTAGAATTTGGAATCCCGGCGTCTGGTGAACAATGAAGCAGAGTTCCAACGTGCCGGCTTTTCTCAGCAAGCTGTGGACGCTGGTGGAAGAAACCCACACGAACGAGTTCATCACCTGGAGCCAGGTACGGAGCCGGCCGCGGCGGCCTCCCGCACCCCGCGAGGAACCGCCTTCTCGCTCCCTCCCGCGGGCTCGTCTTGCGGCCTGCGGCTCGCTGCCGCGGGAAAGCCGGCGGCGTGAGGAAACCGTGCGGCCCGGGCTCCTGGGCGCTCCGCATCACCCGGGCTCTCCGGTATTGTTGGCGGGGAGCGGCGCGGCTGGAGGGGCTGCGGGGGGGCGGGCCGCCGCCCGCTCCAGGCCGCGGTGGGGGGGAGGGGCGGCACGCGCCGCGGCCCGGGAGGCCCAGTAACGGTCCGCTCTGGCCGGGCGAGGGTGGACGTGCGGGCGCGGGAGCCGCGCTGCTTGCACACTCATCCTGGGTCCTGCAGCCCCCTGGCCGGCCGCGGAGGACAGCACCGGCCGCGGCGTCCAGCCGGACCTCCCCGCGCGACGGTATCTTGCCTTCCGCGTCCTGATTTCTCGGCGCTCCAACGATAACCCCAGCACTGGGCGTCGCTGGGTTTGTGGAGCGAAGCAGGCCGGGCCAGTGGGCAGAGGTTGCCAGGCAGGTTCCTGCTTCGCCAAACGTTTTTTTTTTTCCCCGAGCCCGTGGGTCCGGCGGTAGAGCCGTCGCCTGGCGCCGTGTCCAGGGCCTGGACCGCCACAAAACCTCCAAATCTCATCGGAAGAGAAGCTGGTCCCGTTGCACACCCCTCCCCTTCCCGCCCCGGCACGAAATCGAGCCATTTGTGTGCACGGAGTGTTTTCATGGCTATTTGCATAACAGGTGTCCAGTGAACTTAGGGAGGAACTAAAAGGAATTTCTAAATTTCCAGCAACCGACGGGCGGGGATGCTTTTGCCGGTGGGCTTCACCCCCAAAGCTGCCGCTGAACAGAGACGCTGCGTTTGCGCTGCCTTGTTGGGCTGGGCCAAGTTTCATTAGGCAGCAGATAAACGAGTTGCCTAGGTGACCGGAGACCCTCTCTGGTTGCCAAGGTTAGGATTATTACATAAACGGCACGTTCCGATTCGACTCTGCCCCTCGCCGAGACCCTTGCAGCTCTTCGTGAGGAGGTGGTGGATTCCTCGGACTGTGCATGGGTTTCTTGTTTCCAGTCCTGGCCAGAATAAGGTTAAAAAGAGGCCTGCAGGGTGGCTGGCACCTGTTAAATGCGGGTATTGAGCATTCTCTTTTCTCCTTTCTCTCCTGCTCTTTTCCTCTGATCAGAGCCGTGTTGTCGGTTACTTCCCTCTTACCAAGGAGCAGGCTATGGATTGATGAGGTGTTGATGAGTTACTGCACGGTATTTACTGTCTTTTTTTTATCTTTGTAGGGCTTAATGTCTTAAGATGAGTATCCTGAATTGGATGGCGTGTATATAAACATTTGATAATTGGGTTCAGTTGTGTAAAGGTGAAAATAAGAAGCCAGCCACCAGCATACACTTAAAAATAAACAGATGTCTCATGCTTTTCATCAGTCAGAAGATTAAAAGTTGACAAGGTTGGATCAGCAGAGGCAGTGGTTGCTATGCCTTGTTTGCTTGTTAGCGATTGGAGGGAGCGCCTGTCCCCACCCTGTCTGCTCCAGGCCTGACTTTGCACATCCTTTTTGATTTGGACAGGCCTTCTTGTTGCCGCAAATCTGTAATTGACTTTAATTGTAGGCGAACCTCTCAGAGGCAAGTCTAATAAATCATTAGCCAAAATATTTCAATAACACTTTTCTGATGAGCAGTATCAAATGTGAAGTTTCAAGTTAATTTTTTCAAATTGAAAGTTACTAATTCTAAACCACATAAACTCATAAAATCCTCATTTAATCCCGTTAAGACTAGTAAATTTGTGTTTTACCTGCTCATATGGTAGTAATGTGATGGAACAATCAGAATAAAATTCTATGAGCAGTGCAGTGTGCTAGGGACAGGATGATTAATATCTGGTGAATCAGTGAAACCGTGGACTGCGTATTGAAAGTGGTAGGAATGATAAAGAGAACTATGCTAAGAACTTAGCTGTTGCTTAGAATGATCATTATAGAAATGAGTACTTGAAATTTAAGTTAAATCAAATTTAATTCACATCCATAATTAGATTGGTGAACGCCCAACCGATTTTTTTTTATTTCCCAGATCAATTTTCCATCTATAGAACTACACTAAATATAGGTTGTACCAAAAGGTTAAGGTCTCTATAAATCAGTGAACACCTCTGAATTAATGCTGTTTAGGGATTTATTGGTTAGAGATACTCTATTCTCCCACAGACTTTTCCAGAGGCTTTGTTAACAACGATAGGTGAAACTTTAAACAGTGGGTTTAGATTGAGAAGAAACAAAATAAAGTTACTTATCTCTTAAAACTTGCTATTTATGGTTGTTTCTGGTTTCCTTCAAACCTGTTTTGCTATTTTTGTTAATTTAGCATTTCTGTCTGAGCTAAAAACATGAAAGCCTTGAGAAGCAGCAGATATTTTTGAAAATCAGGCAATCCTTTATGCAATTGTTTTCCCATTTACATCTAGCTTGAGTGTAAGATACAGAAAATTACTGATTCCAGTTTTTAAACCATAATGGTATTAAAACTTTAACATAACTTTTCTGTTCCTTGATTATTTATGATATATTAAATATATCAAAATATATCAGTTTTTAATTTCTTCACTTTTTAATTTCTTTCACTTTCAGTGTTAAAAACTGAAACAGCCCCATACCAAATAACTGTTGAAACTGTTCTGAACAATCTGAATAATGTGAAATGTCAATGACTTTAGATTCCTATAGTCTTTAAAACATTGTACATAGTTTCTTTTTTCCTAATATGTGGCAAAATTTATTTTTATTTGCCTTCTCCCCCTGGAAGTTTCTTTTTCCTTGTTTTCACATTTCATATGAATTCAAATTGTTATATATCTCTTTGGGTCTGATAGGTAGTGCCGGAACAACAGAGGATTAGTGCTGATGGCCAACCTAAAAATGTTTCAAATGTTGCAGCCCTGAAGAAAGGCCACATGGAAGCTTAGCTTGGAAGCAGCTTAGGAAATTTGATACCTCTTGATGGACAAGATTTAGTAGAAGTTGAATGAAGTTCTTGCCCTTAATGAGAAAGAGTAGCTTTTACTATTACTGAAATTTGATGCTTAGTTTAATTTCGAGTTCAAGTTAAAGCCCCATAAAAAGAAGAGAAGGAAGGTCATTACGTTTGCCAGGGCTGTGTCTTAGGTTTCTGTTATCCCTATGCTTTGGAGGACCGAGAGTGATTTCTAGGAAGATCACATTATCTGTCCATCAGTTTCACCTTTTGGACGCTTGGGCATTTTGCTATTTTCCTATCCACAGATCTTCAGAGATAATCCCTGAAGAGGGCTTTTCTAGCTGTTGTGGACCTGATTGTTAAGGACCTTAGATGTTCAGAAACTTTATTAGAGTATTTCCTAGTGAAAATGAGAGGTCCCAAGTATGGCAGATAGTGATAAAATTCACCTTGGAGAGACCTACAGAAAAACTCATACATAAGTATACCCATTTTGACGTTTTGGGTATACAGAAGTGAATAAGCTTGTAGACTTAAAAGGAATGATTGTGAATGAGTTACAGAATTGGTTACAAGTACAACAAATTTTAATTTGGTTAAGTTTTAATGTAATGGGGCTGAAGTTTAAGCTTATTTGTGAGATTATTTTGAATCTCACAAATTCAAATTTGTGAATTTAAAATTAAAATTAAAAATTCAAGTTTTAGATCATCAGTTGAGATTATTTTATAACCAAGTACAAAAGGTCAATTTGAGTTACAACTTCTGTCCCTGCTATGAAAGCTTGCCAGCATTTACGAGTAAGGGTTATGGAGAGCATCTTCTGTCTTCCATCCCTCGTTCTAGCTTTTTACCCCTATGACATGTTAGGGAAAGTTCTTTATTATACTCTTGAATCTTGCAAGTTTAAACAATAGCAAGGTGGAATTTCTGCGTGGAAAGAGGATTTTTAAAAACTAGTTTTAGGGGCCGGAGTGATAGTCCAGCGGGTAGGGCGTTTGCCTTGCTTGCTGCCGACCTGGGTTCGATCCCCGGCATCCTCTATGGTCCCCCTGAGCACAGCCAGGAGTAATTCCTGAGTACAGAGCCAGGAGTAATACCTGAGCATCGTCAGGTGTGACCCAAAAAAGCAAAAAATAAGTAAAATAAAAAGTGGTTGTAGAGTGGAGATTAATAACAATGATATGAGTTACTAAAAGGGGTGTGTGAAAGAGTAAAGATGTAAGTAAGCAAGAGGGACTCTGAATTTGATAAAATCCAGAAATTAAAAAATTCAGACATAATATTTGGTCCATTGTGACCAGACATCTATTTATTCAGTTGAACCAAAATACTTGTGAATGACTGTAAAAAGTGCTGTGTACCTGTGCAAAATAGTGTGGGTGAGACTAGGATAATGTTATTTGAAAATTGTTTCGCTTTGCGTTTCATTTAATAGAACCTGTCCCTCCTAATTTCAATGGAGGTGAGAATTGTAGTTTACGAGAGAAACATGTTTCTGAGTAGCCTGAAGAACTTTCTATATCCAGTATATTTGGGTATATTTGGATATTTGATTATTGGACTTTGACACTCAGAGTGGAGTTTGGAGTTTGAGCTGTAAAGATTTTGTTCTGGCATATATAATTTAGAAATTTCGTAATGGAATTGCTGAATATTAATTTATTTAAATTGAAATATTTAACTACAGGACAGTCTAAATTGTTTTCCAAGAGATTAACTGCTAGCCAGGAGTTGTGTTAATCCATGACTTCTTCAAAACAGTATAATTCTTTGTCTTTTTGTCAGCCTTGTTATGTAAAGAATTATCCCAGTGGAGTCTTGATTTAGATTTTCTCATTTCTAATTAGCTTAAGAACCTTTTCTTAGTAATCACTTGTTTCCCATTGTGTGTTTGATGATGTTCTGTTGGATAATATATCTTTCATTTTGTAGCATCCCTTGGATGTTGTGTATTGGGGCTTTGAGTACATCGGCTACCCCATTTTCCATGTTAATATTTAGTTTTCCTATTTTGTTGAGTAGTTCCTTCTTTGCCCAGTAGTACGTATTGCTGCCTCTTTCAGTAGAGTTATTTCTAGGTGTTGTATTTTGCTCCTAGGTTTTCTATTCTTTTCTTTCCATTTATCCTTGACCCCATGTCACATGTCTTAATATCATTATAAAGAGAATTTCTCTAGGAGTTTATTTAGGAGGACAGTTTATTCTTCAGCAGAACCTCAGGGAGCAGTGTAGAAGTGATAGTCTTACACAATAAATCTAATTAGGTACCCTGATATGAATGAGATTGCCTAAGAAAGTGTAAAGATGTCACGGTCAAGATTAGAAACCTTTTTAACACTATCTTTTGGTAGGTGGATGTAAATTTAAACTTATAAGAGATAGGAAAGCTATTAGTGTGTGTCATTTCAAAGTTAAGGTAGAAAAGTTCTGACAAGATTGTCTTTAGTGATAAATTATAAGCTTAACTAAAAGAGAGCGTTATCTTGAAATTTGTAGATAAAACTTACAGTGAAGTTTTGGTGTATGTTTTAAAACACTTTTTTTTTTTTTTTTTTTTTTTTTGCTTTTTTGGGTCACACCTGGTGATGGTCAGGGGTTTCTCCCGGCTCTGTACTCGAGAATGACTCCTGGTGGTGCAAGAACTGAGGCCCTACCTCCTACCTTGAGTATCCCACCTGCACAGTACCTGTGTTGTTTTTGATATGCCAAAACCAGTAACAATAATAGACCTCATTCCCATGACCTGAACAAATGGTTTGAGGCTTTTCATGTTTCTGGAGCGAGCAGTTGCCCTTGGGCTAACTAGTTAGCAAGCTACAGGGATGAATGGAGATGTTACCTGGGCTAGCTTGAGCAAATCCATGAACAGTGGGAAGACAAGTGATACAAGTGACAGGTGGTGCTCAGGGAGCCATGTAGAATACTGGTTATCAAACCCAAGTCAGCTGTGTGCAAGGCAAATGGCCTTTTCCACTGTACTATGGCTCAGGCCCTGAAAAAAAAGCACTTTTTAAGTAAAGATAAATAGATGGTCATGAATAGCAACAGAGGAATTTAAAATGTCTGCAGATTTTTCATGGAAAAGACAAATAGGGTGGTTAAATTGAGGGGGAAGTTAGAAGAAATAACTTTCAATAAGGAAAGATCTATTCATTTAAAATTTCATAGTTCTAGTAATAGTGAAACTAAATTTTGCTAGTCTAATTGAAATAAGTTTTTCTTTATATTCATTTTAGAATAAGATGGACCCTCTTAAATTTTACATTGTTTCTTAATTGTTTTGTTAAATTTCAGTCTATTTTAAAATTTTATTTTAAATTTACATTGTTAGAAATAAAATTTTATTTTAAATTTATATTGTTAGAAAGCTTAAATATAATTAATTCCTTGTCATCAAATGTGTAAACTTTGTTTAATGTTAAGAATTTTACAAATTCACTGATTTTCTTTTTAAACTTTTAGCTACGATTAAGATGTAAGTGAAATCCAAACAAACCGGGCTTAAAAATAAATAGAGCTTTATTTTTTAAGTCTGAAGATAAGTCAGCTTACTTTCTGGTTGTTCACATCCTTTTCATCAGTAGTTGCTGGAGTTCTGTAACTCTTAGCTCCAAGTTTTATTCAGGTATATTGAGTATAGGATTGTGACATACACTTTGAATTTTCCCCTTTTTTTAAAAAGTTTCTCTGGGGCCCAACTCAGTCCATTAAACTTGTATCTTATTTGCTTGAGTGTTAAATGGCTAGAGGAATTTTTTACACTCAAAATGTTACTGCAGCATCAAACACAATTGTTTCTGTTACAGAGGATTACTCAGGTTATACATTTCAGGATGTCATTCTTTTTAAAGAATTTTGTTGGATACCTCTCAAAGTTTCTTACCCATTCTTTCATTGACACCTGTTACTCCTTATCCGATACTGTGGCATGTCACTGTGAAAACAGGAGCACAGATACCTTTTTTGAGATAGGCAATGCCACTATGAAGACAGGAACCCCCTTTGAGATAGATTCTGGAAGACACTATTTTTGAATTTTTTGAGGAAACTTTTTGCCATTTCTCAAAATGGCAATTTACAAAAAACTACCAATTTATATTCCTACCAACAATATAAAACACTTCTCTCTTTTCTCCTCAGCCTCATCAACACACAACATTTTTTTTTTTCTTATAATGACCATCCCAAGGGTTTGAGGTGGTATTTTAGTGAGATTTTGATTTACGTTTCCCTAATGATTAATGATATTGAATGTTAGTCATGTGGGCATCTTTAAAAACATGTTTATTTATGGTGATTTTTGATTTTGAGTTACATTAAATTGTGGCAACATAGTCTGTATATTTTGGATGTTAATTTTTGTCATTTAGTTTATATTTTTTTATCACATACTTAAAACAATTTTTTTTTTTAATTTAGACACCACGGTTTCCAAAGTCGTATGAGTTGTTTCAGGCTTGTAATATTTCAACATCAGTCCTACCACCAGTGTGCCCTTCCACCAGTGTGTCCAGGTTTTTCCCTCCCACCAAAGTGACTTCTTTGCAGGCACTTGAATTTATTTTATATCTTGTTCCAACAAACTTAAGAGTTATTAGAAAACACATTAATAAAAGCCAGTTGACTTTTACTAATGTGAAACTGACTGCTATATGATTTTAACTTGTGTATGTAAAGGAATTCAACATATAATATGTGCCTATTCTCATTTGCATAAATGATCAACCCTGGCATCTAGAATATATTTCAATAAATTTTATTTTGTAATTGGTTCTTATTGTAACTGTTTTCTCTCCCCTGTCATTGAAAAAAGTCTGTGCTAATATATTTTTTGAATTTATATGAAATAAAACCTACAAATATAAAATTTACTGAGTCAGACAAGAAAATTTAAAGGGGGAATATGAATAGGCTTCTAAAAGTACAAGATATTTTATCCTAAGAAAGAGAATATTAGTTTTATATTAAAAATATTATAGATGCTTACCTCTCCCAGATCCTGTGATGCCCTGCCATGGCAAGGGAAGATGAACAGGGGTGAGCCCTAAATGAACCGAGAGCTCATGCTCTTCAGGGCTCCCGGCCGCTGAATAAATGAATGGTGGATTGGCACCAAGTAAAAACACTGTACTATTCAACTCGCTTTTTTGCCTGACCAGTGACTTATACTGGATATTTTCCAAATACGGCAAAGTTGTAAAAGTTTCTATAATGAAAGATAAAGACATCAGGAAGAGTAAAAGGGTGTATTTATTTCATTGTTTGGATGAAGACTCTACATAGAACTATACCAGGGCAGTAAACAACAGATATTTGGTAATTGGTAACAAAAGTAAGTATTACTGTTGACAGTGGAAGAGCATCGAAGTTTATCGAAGATGAAACTACTTTGATAGATCTAAGTGTTTTGAATGTGGGAAAAGTAGATACTTAAGTTATTCCTGCTCCAAAAAAGGCTGAATAATGTGAACCTCCAAAGAAGAAAAAGAAGAAAATTCCTGAACCAGAAAAAACTGAAAAAGTAGAAGCGGGAAGACTCAGGTGAAGAGAGCTGCTCTTGACAGCCTACACCAGGCCATAGCTTTCCAGCAAGCAAAATTGAACAACAAAATAAATGGGGATCCAGTTCAGGAGGTATCTCAGCATCAGATAATTTAAGACGCCAAAGAATAAAGAAAAGCACAAATTTCAGTGATGAGGAAGAATTAGCAATTAAAATTATATTTATTATGTAAATTTTTTTAAGTATCTAAAAGCCAAGATGTTTTTATCTTTTGAAACTGCATGCAGCTTTTTGCTCTTACAGAATGCTATTTTCCCACCACTCTAGCTGTTGATGTACAAAGTTAGTGTTCTTCATGGTTGAGTTTCTGGTGTACAGTGTTCCAATGCCAGCCCTACTCCACCTGTCCCTTTCCTCTTAAGTCCCCAGTTTCTTTCCCATGCCCCAGCCTGTGTCTGTGGAGTGGTTTAGAATAATGGCACTGATAAGGTGTTGTGCGTATCAGTTTACCTCCTTTCAGAAGCACCCAGTCCTTGTTGAGAGTAATAGCTTCCTTCTCTCTTTGACTCAAGTCCTTCCTCCCTCCCCAGTGGCAAGTTTTCCACTGACCATTTCTTCTGCTCTTCATTTCTATTGCCTTTGTGTTTTTTTTAATTTTTTTATTAAATATTTTATTATACCACCGTCATCTACAAGCTGTTAAATATTTTATTATACCACCGTCATCTACAAGCTGTTTACACGAGTCATCCTGAACAGAATTAGCAGAACACTAGATGAAGGACAACCATGTGAGCAAGCAGGTTTCCGGAAAGGATTCAGCACAATCGACCATATCCACACAGTAACCAAGCTCATTGAGGTTTGTAGGGAGTACAAGATGCCGCTCTGTCTCACGTTCATTGATTTACAGAAAGCCTTTGATTCTGTGGAGACTGAAGCAGTCATCAAAGCCCTAGTCAAACAGGGCGTTCAAACCCAATACATCAAGATCCTTCGTGAGCTGTATTATGGATTCACCACCAGGATCTCACCATTCTACAAAGAAGTGATCATTGATGTCAAAAGAGGGGTTCAACAGGGTGATACCATTTCACCAAAACTCTTCAGCGCCACCCTGGAGAACATCATGAGACAATTAGAATGGGAAGGAATGGGAGTGAAGATAGATGGTCGGCAACTACACCACCTCCGCTTCGCTGATGACATCGTTCTAATAACACCAAACATTAGCCGAGCGGCACAAATTCTGGCTGACTTTGACCGAGAATGTGGAAAGATAGGTCTATAGCTGAATCTGAAGAAAACTATATTCATGAGAAATGAACTAGTTCCTGAGGCCCCATTCACTCTCAATGGAACAAACATCTCTGAATGCAGCAGTTATGTGTACCTAGGTCGAGAAGTCAACATGATGAGCGACCTAAAACCTGAGCTGCGCAGGAGGAAGAGAGCAGCATGGAATGCCTTCAAAGGCTTCGAAGAAATAGCTAAAAGGACAAAGAACCTCCGGCTCCGAGCACATCTCTTTGACTCCACCGTTCTCCCTGCATTAACATATGCCTCAGAGACATGGGCCCTACAAAAGCAGGATGAAAATGCTATTCGGGTCTCCCAGAGAGGAATCGAAAGAGCTATGCTTGGAATATCATGTCTCACTCAAGTGAGTGAAGGAATCCGGAGCTCTGACCTCCGTCGCTATTCCAGAATCAGGGATGCTGTCTCGTTTGCCAAGGCTTCAAAAATCAGATGGGCTGGACATGTAATGCGATTTGGAGACAACCACTGGACTAGAGCCGTTACCGACTGGATCCCACGGGATGTCAAAAGATCACGTGGCCGCCCACCTACAAGATGGTCAGACTTCCTTGTAAAGACCCTGAAGGAACGGTTTGAGGCTCTTCATATTCCTCAATCAAATAGATGCCATTGGGCTACATTGGCATGTGATAGAGTCCAATGGAAATGTTACTGGCGCCCGCTCGAGCAAATCGATGAATAACGGGATTCAAGTGATCAAGTGATTATACCACCGTGATATATACACCTTTGCCATGTTATTTCCCTTCTCTGTTTCTTTATATCCCTCATATGAGTGATAGCATTCTGTTTCTGTCCCTTTCTCTCTGACTCATTTTACGCAGCATGTTACTCTCCTTATTCATACATGTAGCAGCAAATTGCATGACTTCATCTTTTCTTAGGACCAGATAATTCATTTTGTGTATGTACCATAGCGTCTTTATTCTGTTCATCTCTTGTTGGGCACTTGGGTTGTTTCCGGAGTTAGATACTGTGAACAGAGCTGCAGTGAATATAGGAGTGCTGATGTGTTTTCTTCTTGTGATTTTGGACCTATTGGCTCTATTCACAGACATGGAATAACTGGGTTGTATAGAAAATTAGTTCCTAGTTTTTATTTCCATGTTGTCTTCCAAAAGATTGGACTAATTGACAAACTCCTGGAGGGTTGGTGGACCATTTTGGGTGCCAGGGACTGAACCCAGGTTGCTCCAGCCCTGATTGTTCTTTTTGATGAGTGCCACTGTTTGTGGTATGAGGTGATATCATTGTTTTGATTTGCATTTCCCCAATTATTAGTGATCTGTAACATTTTTTCCTGTGCCTTTTGGCCATTTATATTTCTTTGAGAAAGTTTCTATTTATCTCTTCTCCCCACTTTTTTGATGGGTTTGGATTTTTTTCTTATAAAATATCTGATAACCCTTTATCAGATGAATGGTGGGAAAATATTTCCAGTCCGTGGGCTTGCTTTTATATTCTAAACCTTGTTTCCTTTGAGGTGCAGAAGCTTAATTTAACACAGTCTCATTTGGTGAATTTTGCTTCCACTTTGAGTCAGTGACATTTCATCCTTAAATTCAGCTTCTAGCTTCACTGTCTGTGAGTTCTGCTTATCTTTTCCTTTACGTCCCTAATGGATTCAGGTCTGATATTGAGGTCTAGAATTCATTTTTATTTGACTTGTGCATGATATTAGAAAGCAGAGTTTGGTTTCTTTTTTTGCATTTGGTCGAGCAGTTTGCCCAGCACCACTTGCTAAGGAGGCTTTCCTTGCTCTGGATATTATTTTTTACTCCTTTATCAAGGTTAACTGATCGTATGCCTGACGATCTGTTTCTGGATTTTCAGTTTTGGGGAGGTCACACCTAACAATGCGCAAGAGTTTCTCCTGGCTTTGCACTCAGGAATTACTCCTGGCGGTGCTTGGGCCCTTTATGGGATGTCGGGGATCAAACCGGATTGGCCGCATGCAAGACAAACGCCCTACCTGCTATACTATCGCTCCGGCCACATTTTTCTGGATTTTAATTTTTGTTCTATTGATCTGAGGGTCTATCTTTATTCCACTACCACACTTTTATGCCAGTACCATGCTTTATTCCAGTAACCACACCAGTTAATAGCACTAGTTAGAAGTTGGGGAAAGTGATGACTCCTGTCTTTTCCCCAAGGATTGCTTTAGGGTTCTGTGCTGCTTTCCATTGCTCTTTCTTTCAGTGCTGTGAATTTGTTGCCAGAGTCCAGCTATGCTCAGTGTTTGTTGTGGAGTGGGGAATTTGCTGCACACTTCCACTCTGGAAGACTTAGTGTGGAGCTTGGTCTATTTCCAGTGCCTGAGAAGTCAGCAGGTTGGGAAGTGGGATTGTGATCCTGCAGGTCAGCCTCATCTCTAGGCATTCTCAGGTCCAAAGCTGGGCCTTGGTATTTGTCATTTTGAGATTGATTGTTTTATTTCGTATATCCTATTTCCACTGGGAACTTTTTAAAAAATAATTTCAGTTCATAATTTTGTTCTTTTATCCATTTTAAGTTAATTTTTGCATAGGGGTTTGTCCTTTTGGGTACAGTTTAATCTATTTACATGTCCTTAAGCCAGGGTTCATGCTAATGAGATCTCTCTTCTCTCTAAACAGTTATGGAGGGGTGGCCATTACAGAAGTCACCTTGACTCTGAATGAGTAACTTTTGAATTATTATATATCTGCTATGACTTCTATGTTATCTAGATTGGGCACAGCTCCTCTTTATAACCACTGGTCCCAGCGTGGGACAGCAAGAATTTGCCAGGAGACTGCCACCTGGCTAGGTTGAGACTATCGTTTAAGGTTAAGGAAGGTTCGTGCTAGTTTGCCCTCAAGCAGGCGAGTGTGAACCTTTCAGTATACAGAGAACAAGATACTCAGAATCACCCTGGTGCAGAAATTAAATAAGAAGGAGTTGTGGGTACCATGTAGATTGCATGAAGCCCATGAAATTAAGATATATTATCTTATACCAGCCCCCTCTCGCCAGTGTTTCGACATAAGAGATAATCTCGAAAGGGATTAGTCCTTGGCATAATAATTTGTTTAGACCTGTAGTAGGGTGTGGCACCACCCTAGTACACCCTTCTACTCTCTAGAAGCTGTTTAGTTGATCTTTGTTGACAGGACCCTCCCTTAGGTTAGGATTACTTTTGTGTATATAAGGGGACTGACTTGAGGTACTGCATCCACTTTGGTGGGATCCTCTTTGGTGGGAGACTTGGGCCCCGTGCATGTCTAACTTCTGACCAGAGCTAGAGGTCTTCCATTATATTGGATTGAGGTGGTAGAGCTTGTTCTACTATTAAAAATCTTTTGGAACTGCACTGGACTTGTGAGTTTTCATCTGTTCCCCCTGCGGCCTGGGAGGTAGAAGAGAACCTCTGTCCTGATACTATTGGGGACCCGACAACGTCTTAAGTATTTTTTTTAAATTTTATCCCCTTTCATTTTTTTTTATCTTAATTTTTTTGCACATAAGTATTCATTTTCCCCAGAATTATTTGTTGAAAATGATCTTTTATTATTTTTTTTTTTGGGGGGGAGGCAGACCCGATGGTACTCAGCTCTTACTCTTGGCTCTGTACCCAGGAATCATTCCTGGGCAGAATGGAGGACTATGTGGGGTGCCAGGCATCAGTTTTGGGTTGGCTGCATGGAAATTGGCACCCTTCCTGCAGAATTTTCTTTCCAGCCCTAAAGATTATCCTTTGAATGGTCTTATTACCTTTGTCAAAAATCCTTAGACTGTCTATGTGAAAGTTTATTTACTGTCTTTTCTTAATTTTTTTAGTGCTGTCTTTTAGGTCTTTTAGTTAAGGTATTTTTATAAGAAGTTTCAACATTATGGGAAAGTTTGGGAGTACACTTAGTATTAATAATGAAGTATTTGGGGGAGACTGGAGCCCGGCTCGCGCGAGCCCAGCTGACGATGGGATCCCGAGGAGGGCAGATGGGTTTTGGGTGTTGGCCCATCGCCTCTGGGGGTCCCGGAGGCAGCCGGATGAAACTTCGCCCATCACACTAGCCACCATCTTCGCTGTCCGGATGCTGAGAAACTGACCCACGACCAGATCAACTGAGCAAAACCAGTTCGAGCCCAGGTAGGCGGCTCCCAGAAGCGGGAATCACTGGGAATTCGCCAGATGGAGTCAGGGTTAAGCCACTCCCCCTCCATTTTGTCGAGCCTGGTGGACCCGCCCAGGAGCTGCCCGGGAACCAGTATGCAGAGCTGCGCAAGCGGCTGGGGGAGACTGGAGCCCGGCTCGCGCCGAGCCCAGCTGGCGATGGGATCCCGAGGAGGGCAGATGGATTTTTGGGTGTTGGCCCATCTCCTCTGGGGTCCCGGAGGCAGCCGGATGAAACTCGCCCATCACACTAGCCACCATCTTCGCTGTCCGGACGCTGAGAAACTGACCCACGACCAGATCAACAGAGCAAGACCAGTTCGAGCCCAGGTAGGCGGCTCCCAGAAGCGGGAATCACTGGGAATTCACCAGATGGAGTCAGGATTAAGCCACTCCCCCCTCCATTTTGTCGAGCCTGGTGGACCCGCCCAGGAGCTGCCCGGGAACCAGTATGCAGAGCTGCGCAAGCTGCTGGGGAGACTGGAGCCTGGCTCGCGCCGAGCCCAGCTGATGATGGGATCCCGAGGAGGGCAGATGGGTTTTGGGTGTTGGCCCATCGCCTCTGGGGGTCCCGGAGGCAGCCGGATGAAACTTCGCCCATCACACTAGCCACCATCTTCACTGTCCGGACGCTGAGAAACTGACCCACGACCAGATCAACTGAGCAAAACCAGTTCGAGCCCAGATCGCTGGCCGCAAGCGGCGGTCCACTAAAATAGTGAAACAGTAATGTCTTTTAATGCACTGTATTCCACAAAGAGCAGGAAAGTTTATCGGGAAGGAGATATAAAGGCGAAAGAAATGACATACAGAATATGCCAAGTAGTTGAGGTGCGGGGGGGAGGGAGGTGGGGACATTGGTGATGGTAGATGGGTTTGGGTGGAGGGGTGGGTGTTGGAACACTGTGGATCCAAAACTCTACATGAGCATCTTTCAATTGTATGTCTAAAATAGTGTAATGATATTTGGGGGGAAAATAATAAAATTAAATTAAAAAACAAAAGATCTAGCTAGTCCCACGATGATTGTGGTAGCATGAGAGAATATTTATACCAGCCAGTACAGAATACATGGTCAGATAAACTGCCACATTTAAACTACCCCCTTATCTGAAGTGACCTGCAAGAGGCAATCCAGGACAGATGCAGAGGCTTTTAGGTGTCCTGCAATAATCTGTGTAATTGTATATCTCATGGTTGTATAATAAAAAAATGGTCAAAATTAAAAAAAAAAATAAAATGTTTGGTTCAAAAAAAATAATGAAGTATTTATTGGTTATCATTTTTTGATTGACTGTACAAAGATATGATTATGCTATGAAAACTGATAGAATACACTTCCTTGCAAATTTTGTCAAATTGTTCTCCCTATTTACACCTCATTCCCATGACTTCATGGAATGGTTTGAGGCTATTTATGTTCCTGGAGCAAGCAGATGCCCTTTGGCTATACTAGCATGAGACAGGACATATGGAGGATGTTACTGGTGCCCACTCTAGCAAATCGATGATCAACAGGGAAGACAAGTGATACAAGAGATTACTTTGGCTTTAAAACTTTGTTAAATAAGTAGGCTGTCTACATACTTAAATTTCTCATATCTTATTTAATGGCATTACTGGTATTTCATCTCATCACAAAGAATATGTCTTTTTGATAGAGTCCTAAACTTTTGAGGTTGGTATCAAGGAGCTTGTTTGCAGTTAGTGGTTAGTTTCTTTCTTGTTCCCATTTACAGGAGTAAAATACTGGTCTGAAAATACTTTGGAAGAACCACCCAATTTGAAGCTTTATGTCTCTCACCAGGTGTCACCAAATCTTTCCTATCCTTTCCTTTTTTCAGAATGGACAGAGTTTTCTGGTTTTGGATGAACAAAGATTTGCAAAAGAAATTCTTCCCAAATATTTCAAACATAATAACATGGCAAGCTTTGTGAGACAATTGAATATGTGTGAGTATGGATTGTAGTTTATTTGACTACTGATTAAACCATCTTATACCTGTTCCGATGATCAAAGAAAATATACTTCATAGAAGCATCATGATTTTTGACTTGTCTACTTGACAATCCTAATTTTAAATATTTTTCAGATGGTTTCCGTAAAGTAGTACATATTGACTCTGGAATTGTGAAGCAGGAGCGAGATGGACCTGTTGAATTCCAGCATCCTTATTTCAAACAAGGCCAGGATGACTTGTTGGAGAACATTAAAAGGAAGGTGAGGGGCCAGAGTGATAGCACAGCGGGTAGGGCGTTTGCCTTGCATGGCTGGTGGCTGAGCCGTGTTCGATCCCTGGCATCCCGTAAGGTCCCCTGAGCACTGCCAGGAGTAATTCCTGAGTGCAGAGCCAGGAGTTATTCCTGAGCATTGCCGGGTGTGACCCAAAACACACACACACACACACACACACACACACACACACACACAAAGAAAAAAAGTAAAGAAAAAACAAGGAAGGTCAGCTACTGAAAACATGACAATTTACAGCTTTATCGTGCAGTATAATACTTGGCCATGACTTCAACTTTGTACTATTAAAATTAAATACATGTGTGCATTTTTTGGGATGACCTAGACTAGTCAAGTTTTCTTTCTTTCCCTTTTATTTATTTGAACACTGTGATTTCAAAGCACAAAGCTTTTTTCATTGTAGTTGTTAGAAAGACTCTTTGTTCAGCACCAATCCCACCACCATTGTGCCCCCCACTACCACCAGAGACCCACATTCCCCCTTCAACCCCTTCCCCTTGCCTGCTCCCTTAGTCGGCATCGATTATGTTGATCATTACAGCCCATATAAGAGAAAAGTATTGTCATGGCTTTTTTTTCCTGGGTTGTTGTGTGGGCACACAAACTGCCTGAGCACATATGCTGCCTGAGCCCATGAGCTGCTTGAGCCTATGTGGCTGAGCACATGTGGTGCCCAAGCACGTGTCGCCCGCATCTCCGCTCTTGAGATGTGTTCTCTCTCTCTCTCTCTCCTCTCTCTCTCTCTCTCTCTCTCTCTCTCTCTCTCTCTCTCTCTCTCTCTCTCTCTCTCTCCACCCCCTCACTTTCCCTCCTCCTTTCCCTTCCTAAAACCTCCATAATAAAATCTGTTTTACTTCACTGCTTGTCTACTTCTGAAAATTCTTTTTCTGCGAGGAAGACAAGATTCCTGAGGGAAACCCTGGGTGAGGCCTAGGGCTGACTTGCCTTTTATCAGTCTCTAGCCTGCCCAGAGGGTCCCGGGCGGCAGAAGCGGCTGGGGAGAAAGTGACCATCTCTTTCCCCTTCCGGCCTCACGCCCACCTGCATCACTTCCATCTTTTTTTTTTAATTCTTCTTTTGACTGGTACTTAGTTTTATCTGTTATTATTTCCCACCTCTAGCCATGTCATCAGCTATTCTTTATTGAATACCTGTGAGCGTTTGAGATAAAAATGACAGGGATATGGGGCGGAAGCAATAGTACAGCAAGTAGGGTGTTTGCCTTGCAAGCACTTGAACCAGGTTTGATCCCTGGCATCCCATAATGCTCGATATTAGAGGTGACTACCAGAGTATTCCACCCTGCACGGCAAAGTCTGGCAATCTACCCGTGTCGTATTTGATATGCCAAATACCAGTAACAATTATAGACCTCATTCCCATGACTTAATGGAATGGTTTGAGGCTCTTTATGTTCCTGGAGCGAGCAAATGCCCTTGGGCTACACTAGCATGTGACAGGACATATGGAGATGTTACTGGTGCCTGCTCAAGCAAATTGATTATCAACGGGAAGACAACTGACAAGTGTTGTGTGGGAGTCTGGCTGATTGTGTTCTTAGAGTTACTATCTGGGTTTCCAGAACACAATGATTTTCTACTGTCAACCCCAGACTCACCACCATTGCACCTATGGACAACACCTATTTCACATTTATCTCAACCTCTATTTGAGGTTGTTCTATGCATACACTGAAAGTTTTCTTACCTGCCTTCTTTCTCCTCAGCCTACCTACCCCATACTCAGCTGTACTTTTTAAACCACCTGGAGGAAGAAGAACTTTAACTACATCTGATTGAGAGTGATGAGTCATCCATATTGGGATTTCTCATTTCTAATTTAGCTTACAAATTGTAAACTGCTAGAATGTCAGTTCCTTGTAGTACCACTATAGTTTACTTCTGCATATCCAATAACGAGAATCAGTGTGTTTAATAATACATCCTTATTTGATATTAGGTTTTTTGTAGTAAGATAATTTTACTAAATTTATAAAAGGGTGAAGGAATCAAAAGGTAATGAATCATGGGAGAAAATGGGCAAGTGTGTAGCTGTTCCTATACAGATTTTATTAAACATGAAATGTGATAAAGAGGCTCGAGGAATTTGCAGGGAATTTTGCAGTAGGAAATGAAGAAACAGCCCCTAGAACGTTTCTGTTCTTGAGAACATCTCCATGTTAATACATTATAGATCATATATTATGTATAATTAACACTAACTTGATACACCTGTTTTATATATAATTGATACACATGTTTATATATATACATGTTTTATATGTAAACATGTAAACACATGTTTTGTATATAATTTATAATTTTATATATAATTGATATATTTCAATTATATATACTCATATATAGACACTAAATATTTATTTTAGCTGAGGAAAGTTTATTCTTTTCCGTATCTCTGGGTTTTTGGTACCTAAATATATCTTGAACAGTCTACAAAAACCTTTTAAAATAGAGAAGCTTTAAAGTATACCAGTACTTGTGGTGTTCAGTATTTAATTTCCTAAATTTTTTGTTTTTTGAAAGGTTTCATCCACAAAACCAGAAGAAAATAAAATTCGTCAGGAAGACTTAACAAAAAATTATTAGTAGCGCTCAGAAGGTTCAAATAAAACAAGAAACTATAGAGTCCAGGCTTTCTGAATTAAAAAGGTAAAGTATTATTTCCACTTACAATTCTGATGTGAGAACCTTGATGTATTTGTTTTATTCTGGGGTTGTGTGGGGTCCTAGGGGCTGCTCCATAGTTTAAATCATGTCAAAGCCAAGATCAAGGGTTGTATTTTCTGTATGTGTAGGTTCTCTCTTTTAGATTTGTTGCAATAGAGATCACCTGCATATTATACAGTGGCCTTTGAACAGTGTGAGGGTAAGGGATACAGACCTCATTGCAGCTCCAGTTGAAAATTCACTGTAGATTTTTATAATTTTCATATGAATGAACTACTCACAACACTTGAGCTCATTGCAATATTAATACAAGTAGATATACACGAAATTAATATAGTTGTATGGTACTCACTTCACTACTTTCTTGCAGTTGTGATTTTTTGTTTACATTTCTCCTGACATATATCCACCTACATTTTGGTAAAATTTAGTTTTTATAATAAATTTTTATTTTGTGGTAGTAAATTACAACTTATCTACATATATTTTATACATTTATGAAATTTTTCTTAATTTTAATATTTTATAGGCTATTTGGTTTATATTAAAATTTTCTCAAATGTTGCAGATTTTCCTCCAGTTTTCCATTATTCATTGAAAAAAATTTGCCTATGAATGCCTATAAATGGACCCATGTACTGTCAAGGTTGCCTGTATTTTCATGGTGGATGCCATTATTATTAAATCTGGGTGTGCACTCAGAACAGTGTGATGCTACAAATTGTACTGATGAAACAATGCATCTTTAATTTGTGCTGTAGGAAATATTCTACTTGGTTAGCTTTCTATAAGCACAAATTAGGACACAGACCAGAATAAATTCTATATGTGTTGTCCTTCTTTGGAATTTAAGACTTCTCTGAGGTCTTTCTCTTAGGGAAACATAGAACACAAAAATGAGGGGGAACAGACACGAGAATTTCTTACTTCATGCTTGACAAACTTGGAAAAGTGGTATTCAAATTTCATTTTCTGTAGAAAGATGCTTTATTTTGCTGTGTGTTGGGGGACTACTGGGGTCCTCAATAATATCAAGAAACAGGTTCTCTTCTGACTCCAAGGCTGGCAGGAAATGAATGAAAACTCAGGAAACTAGGCAGTTCCAAAAGGCTTTTAATAATTACCAATAATAAAAAAAAGCTCTGCCACCACGGGCAGAGCTCTAGTTCCTGTCAGACCTCCAACCATGTATGTAGGTCTCCCACCAAAATGGATGGCTTTTCCTCAAGTCAGTCCCCTTCATATACCCGAAAGCCATAATCCTTTCTGAGGGAGGGTAGTGTCAGGAAAGATCAATGAATCAGCTTTTAGGTGTAGACGTAGGGTGGTGCCACACTTGTTTCATGTCTAAACAAATGATTATGCCAAGGCCTGTCCCTTCCTCTGAGATTATCTCATGTCTACACACTGGAGAGAGAGAGAGACAGACAGACAGAAACACAGAGACAGAGAGATAGGGCTGGTATAAATACATCTTAATGGATGATATTCAGGGGTGATACACATCATAATTTCATGGACTTCATACAGTCTAGATGGTACCCCCAAGGTCCTTATTTCTATTTTGCACCAGGGTAATTCTGAGTGTCTCGTCATCTGTTTACTGAAAGGGTTATGCTCCTTTGCTTGTAGGGAAACTAGCATGATCCCTCCTTTGATCTCGACTTAGCCAGGATGGTGGTCTCTTAGTAAATTCTTACTGTTCCAGGCGGGAACCAGTGGGTGTTAAGAGGAATTGTTTTCAATAGATAACATAGAAATCATGGGCGAGATTATAATAATATATCAAAAATTAATTCCAAGTCAAATTGACTCCTGTAATTGCCACACCCTCCATCAGTGTTTCCACAAAAGAGAGATCTCATTAGTATGAACCCTGGTTTAAAGACATGTGAATAACTTAAACTGTAGGTAGCTTAAACAGCAAAGATCCCAAGTTAGCTAGGCCATGTTATCCAGCAGCTGTGCAACAACTCTTGACACCATTATCATTACTTATATGAACAGCTTAGGTGTAGAGTAAATCTGTGTACTGCTTAATAAATACAAGAATTTTAGAGTAATAGATTCTAGCATTTTAAGAGTAATTATTTCGTATATCCTGTCTTCAAATGTAGGTCATTGTTTTACTTTAAGATATACATTAGATTATCTTTTACTAGGATCCGTACTCTACAATACTTGATCTAGCAGATTGACAGTTTAGTACTTAGAGCCAGTACTGCTGTGATGCTTGTGCCTTAGAATCCATTAAGCCAATTCCAGCAGTGCCAAGGGTCAAACTCAGGGCCTCCATACTCTAGGCGTATAATTCACCATTTATGCACCATATATCTTTTTTCTGGTCCCAAGCTTATTCTATTTTTCCATAGTTTTTCTGTTTGAATTTTTTGAAATACGCCCTGCAGTATTAAGTGCTGCTCCCAGTGAAGACTGGGTTTGTTCCTGGTGGTGCTCTGAGGACTAAGATCCTCACCTCCTCTGTGCAGAGCCTGTGTTACAGACCCTTGAGCCATCTCCGTGGCCCCAGCTTAACTACTTTTTGTCAGTTCTATTAACAGAGCAATCTTGGATTTTTATTCCCATTTTTAATAAGCTATAGTTTTAGGTTTTCAAACTTTGTAAATTTTCTATAACCTCTTAATATTAGTTTTATTCTGTGTTTTTTGTGTTTATTGTGGTGCTGTTAGACCAGATTGCTTAGATCTCACATTTAGCGCAGAAATGTTGACCTCATATTCATCCTATAAATGTAGAGGTAATTATACTTGAGTGGGAGATGACAGCATCTTTAAAATTCTCTCAGAAAAAGTACTATACTATCCAGTAAGTTTTAAAATCTCATCCCCAATGCATTCAGCATGTAAATCCAGTCACTTTCATAAAAATCTGATTAATGGGAATTAGAAAAAAAACCTTAAAATTGGAACATTAGCTACCATTCATGCCTTCTAAGTATTATTGGTGCTTCTGACATTTAATAAATAGAATACCAATTTCAATAAAAATGAGAATTTTTCCCCTTAACCGTTATTGAAAATTGAAACCAATTTTCATTAAAAAACGTTTAAAGAAGGGGAAGAAATATTACTAACAGTATAGTTTTTGGTTTATTATATATTTAGAATCAGATAGATGTAATTTAACTTAAGCAGTAACCAAGTTATCTTTGTGATACTGGGCAAGGTGTCATGAGTTTTCAAGTCTTGGTATCATCATCTGTAAACGGAAATAAAAGGGTTTTTTTTCCCCTTAATATATTTTAGGAAAAATTATTAACTCAACACTTATAGCATTGCTATTCCTAGTAAATGTCACTCACCTTGAGACTTACTTCCAAAGTATAAGGAATTATTTGGTAGCCACAGTTGAAACGTTATTTTTTAAACAAGTCATGAAATGGGCCAGAGTGGTAAGAAAGTGGGTAGGGTGCTTGCCTTGCACATGGCAGACCTACATTTCCTCTGCAGCACCCTCTCTGGTTCTTCGAGCCCTGCTAGGAGTAAGCCCTAGTAGCACCAGGTGTAGTCCCCAAAAAACGAAAACAAAGAAAGAATGAATAAATTGCTTATGACTAAATGGATTTATGCCTGAAATTTTTGTGTATGTGTGTATATATATGTGATATATATGTATGTAATATATGTGTGTGTGTGTGTGTATATATATATGCATTAATTATATGTGATATTAATGAAGGAATGATTCTGGAGTTGTTCTAAGGACTAAATATGTCATTACAGTGTAAACAAAGTATGTCATTACAGTGAACTAAAGTTTTTCTACTGCCATGAAATTATGTAATAAAAACAAAAAATAGTTTTCAGTTTTCTAATATCTTTTCTATAGAGTAGGAGTTCGCAAGCAGTGCTTAGTGGGGTTCAAGCTACTCAACAACCTTGAGCTCTAGCATTGAATTGTCTGACCTCATCAGCCAAGTGCTAGAGTTCAAGGTTGTTTGAACCTTTTTGGTGCCGTGGTATTTGAAGGAGGGGGAATGTATTGCCAAAGTTTCAGCTCTGGCAGGTGCCGTGTGCCCCTCACTGCTATGCTGTCTCCTGGGAACCAGGTATTCCTGATTAAAGATACGAGCTCCTAGGGGCGGAGCGATAGCCCAGCGGGTAGGGCGTTTGCCTTGCACGCAGCCGGCCCATGCCGGCCCGGGTTCGATCCCTGGCATCCCATATGGTCCCCGAGCACCGCCAGGAAATTCCTGAGTGCAGAGCCAGGATTAACCCCTGAGCATCGCCGGGTGTGACCCAAAAAGCCAAAAATAAATAAATAAATAAATAAATAAATAAAGATACGAGCTCCTGGTCTGGAAAGAGAGTTCAAGGGTCAGACTGCATAATTTGCATGAAGTAAGCTCAGATTCAGTCCTGGGCACTGCATGGTTCCCCCTAGCATTGCTTTAGGCAAGTCTCAAGCATGACTGGTTGTGGCCCCAAAATTAAAGATCTGAGATAATGGCTTTCTGTCATAATGTTTGCATCTTGTTTTCAATACATTCAATACAGTGAGAATGAGTCCCTTTGGAAAGAAGTATCAGAATTACGAGCAAAACATGCACAACAGCAGCAAGTTATTCGGAAGGTAAGCTTTTGTCTTTTATGAGGCTATTCATTATGTGCCATTTGTGATTCAATGTCTATTGAACTGGTAGCTAATACAGATTACTTTCATATTGCATACATTTTACATTTCTTACACAAACTAAGGTGAAACAGTATCAAAGAATTAAGCCATGTGGTTTTATATATATAGATATATATGCACATATATTCACATATCTATACATGTGTCTAATATATTCAGTATAAAGCATCTCTTAGCTAAATATGCTCTTTTCTGCTCCCAGTTAGTGTCTCATGTTATAAGTAATTCCCTATTTTGTCCATTGTCTGGAATTTGTTTAGATTTTTGTTGTTGGGGCCATTCAGCTGGCTGTGCTTAGGCAACCATGTGTGCTGGGCATCAAATCTAGATGTACTACATGAAAAGCTTAGGCTCAGCCCATTGTTCTATCTCTCCTGGCCCTCAAGATAGTTTATAATTTGGAGAATCGTCACTAACTACCAATTGTGTGTTTGTGCGTCTGCGTGCATGCGCTGTAGGTTTTGGTTATGGTAGTATTAATATTACTGGTTTATGCTTAGAGACCATTACAGCCTACCCATTCCTAGAGTGTTAGTGTCCTTTTGCTGTTGGCCCACGGTGCCTTACCCTGTAGCCTTAGTTCACTGTTCTTCAGAATTCTATCAGGATTTGTCTCAGGTGGGGATTGTCTATTCCCTCTTTTTTTCCCATACTATATGTATCACTGTATCGCTGTCTTCCCATTGTTCATTGATTTGCTCGAGTGGGCACTAGTAACATTTCCATTAGTCCTGTCACAAGCAAGTGCAACCCAAGGGCATCTACTTGCTACAGAGACAGGAAGAGCCGGGAAACCATTCTTCAGGTTATGGAACCGAGGTCCATAATAGTTACTAGTCTTTGGCATAAAAAGTAAATAAAACACGGTAGTTTGCCAGGCTTTACCGTGTAGGTGGTATAGTCTCAGTAGAAGGCTCTTAACCCGAGCATTTACTGATGAAGGGAAGATCAGGTTTTCTCTTGGATGGAGCTCTGAGGAACTATGCAGTCTGGATGTTGAAAATGACCAACTGCATGATGTTTGGTTTGCTCTGGCTTCTTGCCAGGCTTACTGGTATCAGTTAAAACATGTCTGTAACTGTTTACTATGTATAAATGTGAAAGGAATTGGGAAGAATCTTATGCAAAATTCAGTATCCTATAAAAATAGCGCTAGCTGCAAAGAGGCGTGCGCCAAGAGACATGTGGGTCTGGCGTGGGTGGGTCTCTCCCAGGGCAACTGGCATAGAGGCGGAGGAAAGGGCAGGGCCCAAAACTCCACTCCGAGTCCGGCCAGCATGGTCTCTCCCTGCTCATGAGAGCAAACCATTGGGGCAATGTTGGACTTGGTCACCCTGGCCGGGAGGTCAGCTCCATGGGTTGCTTCCACATGGGGCCCGCTGAGCAGTGCAGCTGTGGGTCTGAAGTGGATGGGTCTGGATCTCTTCGGGGTTGCAAATTAGCTGAGTCTGGCGTGGGTGGGTCTCTGTCTTCCGGGGGCAACTGGCATGGAGGCGGAGGAAAGGGCAGGGCCCAAAACTCCACTCCGAGTCTGGCCAGCATGGTCTCTCCCCAGCTCTGGAGAGCAAACCCTTGGAGCAATCTTGGACTTGGCCAGGGGATGGCCGAGCCCTTACCTATGGAGGTCAGCTCCATGGGTTGCTTCCACATGGGGCCGGCCGAACAGCACAGCACATACTATATGTAAGTGAAGAAAATATGTAAGTGAAGAACAGCACATACTATATGTAAGTGAAGAAAATACATGCATGAGTTGCCAATTTCAGAACTTCGATTATTTTTGTTTTTAACTTAAAAGTGACTTGTTCAATGACCCTGAGTTGATCCCCTGCACAGAAGGGGGAAAAATTCCCTTACTGTGGGCCCAGAGTGATAACACAGTGGATAGGGTGTTTGCCTTGCACGTGGCTGACCTGTGTTCAATTCCCAGCATCCTATATGGTCCACAAGCACTGTCAGGAGTAATTCCTGAGTGAAGAGCCAGGAGTAACCCCTGAGCATCACCAGGTGTGACCCAAAAAAAAAAAAAAAAAAAACCACCCTGTGTGGGTTTATTTCAAATGACTGATATTTTCACATCAGTTATTAGTATGCACTATTATTAGTCTCTGCAGAAAGGCAGTTAATATAGTTGAAAAGTAAATGTTTGATTTTGTGTCTAGACTGAAAATTATTAGAGAATTAAAAATCTATTATATTATGTCCCTGTAGTTTCCCTTTTTCATATCAGCTTCCGTTTGTTGGTAAGGAGTGTTAGGTAGTTATTTTTTGCTCATGAATAAACCAGACTGTTAAGTTTAAGGAACAGGGGACTTTTTTGTGGGGACGATGGATAGGAGACCGCTTGAACTTGTTCATGCTGAGTAACCCTTAGCTAAAAATAGTTAATGACGTTGGAATCTGAGTATAGTTAGCCAAACATAGACGTGAATGGTAGCTGTAAGCCTTTGGACTACAGTCAAGATAGAGAAAAGATATTTCCGTAGACTAATATGCAACTCTAATGTTATCTGGGCAAAATATTTTTCTCTCTAGAAAAGTTTATTAATCATCAAAAGGTGAATCACTTTGAAGGAGAGTTTGTAATAGTAAAGCTATACAGTGTATTTTTTAATTCATAGTTTTTCTGTTTTAATAATATTACATTTCACAAAACTTACAGGGACCTTAGAAAACCTTAGAGTGATAATGCTGTTGCCATGTGAGTCTCACTTTTTTAGCTCTATTAGGAAATTGATAGTATCGTTTCACAGCATACCCTTAGACAGAATCATAACCTGGAGCGGGTAGTCTGAGTATTATCATGTCTGAAAGTTTCTTAGGCCAGTAATACTTTTAGAAGTACAGTCATGACATATGAAGGGATATTTTCTTGCCTTGGTCTGTGTAAGGGCTTTTCCCTAAATGTAATCAGGCTTTAAAGATTTAAACACGTGTCAGCAAGAAGTTTTAATGGTACTTCACTCATTTCTTTAGACTAGCCAATAAACTTTTTCTAAATTAAAATGTAATTTTGTTTGCCTACTCATGATATTTCCTGGTATGAGAGAGATGTTGATCATTATCACTAGTATCACTTGTCTTTCCGTTGTTCATCAATTTGCTCGAGTGGGCACCAGTAACATCTCCATATGTCCTGTCGCCAGCAAGTGTAGCCCAAGGGCATCTGTTCACTCCAGGAACAGGAAGGGCCTCAAACCATTCCTTCAGGTCATAGGAATGAGGTCTATAATTGTTACTGGTTTTATGCATATCAAATACAACACAGGTAGCTTGCCAGGCTCTGCCATGCGGGTGGTACACTCTGAGTAGTAGGCTCTCATCTCGTGCATTTATTGATGAAACGGGGAAAGATCAGCTTTTCTCTTGGATGGAGCTCTGAGGAGCTGTGGAGTCTGGATGTTGAGAATGACTGACCTCATGGTGTGGGGGGGTTCCTCTGACTTCTTGCTAGGCTCACTGGGATGATGGGCTATGGCTAGAACTTGCTTAGAACTGTATAAAGTATATAAATGTGAACGATCCTGGGAACGACTTGGACCTAACTTCCAGTATTATCTAAGACTGGCCCCTGCGCAGGTGTGGGTCTGGAGTGTCTCTCTTCCAGGGTTGCTGGCTGTGCTGGTTGGGAGCTCGCAGCCACGTCCCGCCAACATGGAGGTAGAGGAATGGGAGGGAGGAGCCCAAATCCGGGCTCCAAGTCCCGCCAGCGTTGCCGCCGCCCCACACGGTGTGAGTGAACCCTTGGAGCTATGTTGGACTCAGCCAGGGGCTGGCCAAGTATAATGTATAATAATATTGATCATTATACATTATTCTTTATATCATAATCTTGAAAGAATTTTAATTAAAAAGTTATAATCTATATCAAGGCATTGTTTGTATTTACCACCAAAACCTACTGAACTGAATGTTTGGTAGATGAATGGTGTGTAGATTGTTGGATGGGTTTTCTCTTTGACTTGGTGGTGAGCACCAGCATTACCACAGATTATTTTTCTGCCTGAAAGCTGATGTTTCTTAGATAACAACTCGAAGAAAATAATCTAAATGCAAATATGTCAATATATGAGAAATAGTATACCAGAGTAGAGAATTTGAGAATTTAATAGTTTCCTAAAACTTGGTAATATGGTTTAAAGTAATAAAAGTATATATAGAACTTTATAATTTATATTTTTATTTTAGATTGTCCAGTTTATTGTTACCTTGGTTCAGAATAATCAGCTTGTGAGTCTAAAAACGTAAAAGGTATGTTTTTATGAGTCACTCGTGGCCAAGTGTAAACAACCAAATATTGTAGTATTCAATCATGAATGACCTTTATTTTCTGAAAGTATGCTTTTGTCCCAGATGAATATTCCTCCCTTATTATATTATTTACATTTCAACAGTGATACTATTTTTACTGCTGCCATCCCACTGATTTTCAAAGGTAAAAGTAGCCTAAATGGTTACTTTATGCACATACCATTTTCTAAAGAATCGGCTTTTATTCACATTCATAATTATATGTAGCATTAGAAGTCCCAAGGGAATTCCTCTCCTTTTCTTCTTCCCCTAACTTTGTTACTGTTCTATGGTGGAAAAACATTTTTTACTTCATCTTTCTAATATTTAATCCTGTTTTAAAAGTATTAAAGCCACTCACATCCAGGTTCTGTTCCCAAATTGTAATAATTTTAGGTTGTTTTATACTGAGATTTTTTTATTATTAAAATGATTTTGTGTTAAACAGTTTAAGCTACTTACATGTTTGCTTCACTAAACTTATATGTTCTAATTTTCAGGCCTTTGCTTCTAAACACTAATGGAGCGCAAAAGAAGAATCTGTTTCAACACATAGTAAAAGAACCAGCTGATAATCACCATCATAAAGTAATGTTTTACAGCAGTATTCCTTATTCAAGAAGTGTAGTGGCTAGACTGTGCATTCATCTTCCAGTTTTATTAATTCATGTTTTTTTATTATTTGCTTTAGATAAGTAAAGAAATAGCCCTTTACATTTATGATTCCCTCGTGTTGCTTTCAGTGATGCTCAAAAAACTATGTAATGGTCTAAAGCAGTACTTGATTTTTATATTTAAAAAAAAGACTGGCAGGGAGAACAGAGCTTAGGTGCGTAGTGTGCGTGTAGGAACCCCCTCATTTGACCTCCATACCACCATGGACCCTTAGCAACTAAGCTGGAACTGTTACCTAGACCTCTCCAGATGTTTGTACCCCCCAAAAGTAAAAATGTAAATTAAGCAAGTTTCTTAGAACAAAAGAAACCGCAATTACGGTGTTTTGTCTCACATTTCCTCAATTTTTTTTTCCTTCTGTCTTCCCTTTGACCTAGAGATTTTCCTTCTGTTTGCTCTTTGACCTAAAGATGGTCACCTGTTGAATCAGTTACCAGTCCCTCAGCCATTTTAGGTGTGAATCCATTTGTTTTTCATATTCTAAACTGCATATAAATATAATTCTATGTATATATATCTGGTTTTCCTTTTTTTTTTTTTTTTTTTTTGGGTCACACCCGGCGATGCTCAGGGGTTACTCCTGGCTCTTCGCTCAGGAATTACTCCTGGTGGTGTCCGGGGACCATATGGGATGCCGGGATTGAACCCGGTCGGCCACATGCAAGGCAAATGCCCTACCCACTGTGCTATTACTCCAGCCCCCTTCCTTTTGAGAATTATTAGGTTCAGTTCATTTCAACTTACATTAGTCAAATATGAGAGCCTTCTACTGAGACTATACCACCTACACGGCAAAGCGTGCATGCTTCCCATGTTTTATTTACTTGTTATGCGAAAACTGTAACAATTATGGACCTCAGTTCCATGACCTGAAGAATGGTTTGGGGCTCTTCCTGTCCCTGGAGCAAGCAGATGCCCTTGGGGTACACTTGCTTGAGACAGGACTTATGGAGATGTTACTAGTGCTCACTCGAGCAAATCGATGAACAATGGGAAGACAGTGATACAGTGATACAGTGAACTTCAATTATAAATTTGGCGTAGACTATGCTGTTACTGTACCAATTTAAAGAAGCAGTTTGCCTCCATTTCTTTTGGTGAGGGGCACACTTCGGCTGTGTTGAGGATTTACTCCACACTCTGCTCAGGCATCAAGTCTAGTGGTACTTGGGGGACCGTATGTGGTGCCAGGGTTTGAACCAGGATCCTCCACAAGTAAATCAAGCATCTTCCTTAAGCGCACTGTCCTATCCCTTGTGGTACCTATAAACTTCTTATCACAGTCTTTGGATAATTTGTAAAACTACATCTAGGAGCAAATTAGGCCAGTCCTGAGTATTTAAAAATAATCACTGCTACTTACATTTTTCATGTTTCCAAATACTTCAGATTTATTATTAAAATAAGGAGATTTTCATTTTTAGGCAAGTCAGAGTTATTCATAGTATCTGGTCATTTTTTATTTTCCAACCATTGTTTCAGACATACCAGAATGTTTTTAGGATTGACTTTGTACATAAATGAATGAAAATTTTGTAATTCAGCTAGTTAACGTATTTGTATTTTGTGTCTTTTGCTTCTGTATTCTCTAGTTTTGAAATTCACCGGTTTTGTCTTAGAATTAACCCTTCCATTTGCTTTTTGGAATTTTCCTCAATATGGTAAAGCTGTTTAACACAAATCCACAGCTAACATCAACTCATTGGTGGAAAACTGAAACCCTCTCTGTAGGATCACACACAAGACAAGTTTGCCCCCTCTCACCGCTGTTAATATAGTATTGGAAGTCCTAGCCATAGCGTTTTAGGTAAGAAAGGTATATAAGGGTAATCAAATTGGAAAAGAACATACCAGTCTAGCCCAATTTTCAGATGGCATGATACAGTTTACTTTGAAAATACTCAGCTCTACCAATAAATTAATAAAAAAAAACCTCGTAGGAACAATAAACTAGCATAGTAAAGTGGTAAGCTACAAAATTGACACAAGGCACTCCTGTATGAAAACAAAAATAGGGGAAAAATCCCATTTGCATTGAAACTCAAAAAATCAAGATACTGTGCATCAGCTTTATAGAACAGGTGAGAGGAGAATGACATAAAGAAAATGATTGGGGCTGGGCATTAGCACAGTGTGTAGGGCATTTGCCTTGCATGTGGCCGACCGGGTTTGATCCCCGGCATCCCATATGCTCCCTGAGCACCACCACGAATAATTCCTGAGTGAAGAGTCAGGAGTAACACCTGAGCATTGCTGGGCGTGACCCAAAAAGCAAAATAAAATTTAAAAATGGTAAATCGTGGCTAAAATAAGACACAAATAAATGGAAATATCTCCTGTTCAAGGATAGTTATTTTAAAGGATTATTTAAAATTCTTTATTTTAATTCTTTATTATTAAATCCTTTATTATTTTAAATCCTTTATTTTAAAGGATTACTTTTTTTTTCTTTTTTGGGTCACACCCAGCAATGCTCAGGGGTTCCTGGCTCTTTGCTCAGGAATTACTCCTGGTGGTGCTCGGGGACCATATGGGATGCCAGGGATCGGGCATGGACCGCCGCGTGCAAGGCAAGCGCCCCCGCTGGGCTATCACTCTGGCCCAGGATTAATATTTTCAAAATGACAGTTCTCAAAGAACAGAACGGAATCAATACCCATTCTATGAAAATACCCATGACATTTTCAAAGAAAGACCAACTCTTCCTGAGTAATAAACCCCCAAACAGCCAAATAAATCCTAGGAAAAATATCAGTGGCTTTTTCCCCCCCAATTTTAATTGTATTATAAAAAGCTCTAGAAATCAAGATGCTGGTATTGGAATAGCAATAAGACTTTCACACACCAATGGAATAAGGCGTTGAGAGCCCAGACACAGATTTTATATTATATGTATATTATATATACACATATGTACACATACACATATATATAGATTAGTTGATACACAAGCATATAGATTAGCTGATTTTATATATATAATATATATATTTTTATATAAAAATATATATAAAATAATATATATATTTATATATAATATATATTTTATATATATAAATATATATATTATATATATATATATAAAAGGAGCTTAAAGTAAAGTGAATCAAAAGGACTTCCACAAATGGTATCTTGAAAACTGGTTATCACATGTTTAAAAAAGAACCCAGACCTCTCTCTGTATCATAGCATACAGAAATCACTTCAAAATTAATTAAAGCCCTGATATCAGACCTGATTACATAAATTATATTGAGGAAAGCATAGACAGAACCTTCATGAACATTGGACACTGGAGCAACAGAACAGCAGGCGATCCCCAGCATCCCATTTGGTCCCCCAAGCAGCGCCAAGAATAATTCCTGAGTACAGAGCCAGGAGTAACGCTTGCACATTGCTGGGTGTGACCCAAAAAAGAAAAAAAAAAAAAGAAGAACCTTCATGATATTACCTCTGGAGGCATTTTTCTTAACAACTCTAGCCAAGCAAATGGAACCAAAAGTGAAATAAATAGAATTACTTCAGATAAACATTCATACTACAAAAGAAACTGACCAGAATAAAATGATACTCAATGGAGTGGAAGAAAATATTTCCCCACATTTTGGGAAGAAAATATTTCCCCCAATTTGAAAAAAATGTTATTATCTAAGATATATTAGGCATTTATAAAATGTTAAGATTAAAATCAACTCCATCAGGGGGCCGGAGTGATAGCCCAGCGGGTAGGGCATTTGCCTTGCGCGGCCGGCCTCTGCCGACCCGGTTTGATCCCCGGCATCTCATATGGTGCCCCGAGCACTGCTAGGAGTAATTCCTGAGTGTAGAGCCAGAAGAAATCCCTGAGCATTGCAAGGTGTGACCCAAAAAGAAAAAATAAATAAATTAAATAAATAAAATCAACTCCATCAAAAATTGGGAAGACATGAACGAACAGAATTTCCTCAAAGAAGACTTATAGTGTATGTAAGTCTTTGACTTAGTCACTTTAGTCACTAATGACTAAATCAGTGTATTAAACAGGGTTCTGCATGATTGATCATCAGGGAAGTGGATATCAAAACATCAGTTAGGTATCACAGCATTGAGACAGGCATATATAAAGTAGAATAAAGACTAATGTTTGTATGGATGTGGGAGAAGAGGAATTCTCCTGCACTATGAATCCAGAGATGAGGTGAAACATTTCACCTCATCTCTACAGGTGGAATGTTCACTGGTTCAATCTATTTTAGAAAGCAATATGGATCCTTCTCAAAACACTTAAGCATTGAGCTTACATATGACCCAGTAATTCTGCTTCCTGGATCTATGCAAAAGGCCCAAAAACTATTCTGAAAAGACATGCATTCTTGTTTTCATTGCAGCGCTATTCACTATAGCCGAAAAAATGGAAACTAGTGGAGATGACTGGATAAAACTAGTGTGTATACACAAGGATTATATGAAAAGATGAAACCAGGCAATTTGCTCTAACCAGGATGAAACTAAACTGAAGACAGAAGGAGCGGGACAGATACATAATGATCTTATGTGTAATATAAAGAATCAGAGAAGGGGAATAACAGGTGCCTATGGCCACACAACCTGAGAATTGATATACAGCATTGAACTTACAATTGCAGGGTGGGGAGGAGGTCTGCAGTGGAGGGGTGTGACTCCTCTGGTGGAGGGAAGGGAAAATTGGTACACGGATGCACAAAGCCCTATTGAAGCATTGTAAATCACAGTGACTAAAGTTTGAACAAAGGCAGGAAAATGTTTTAAAATTTGATGTTGTTTTTAGTTAATGTAATCATTGAATCTTAATTGGAAATATTTTTTAGTTTAATCATTGCTAAAGTGCAATATTTACATTGTGTAATAGCTTTTTTTCCTATCAACAAAAGTTTATTGAGAAACAATGTAAAAAGTGTTAAACATGAATAGCTTGAAATTAATTCACAACAAGGCCAGAGAAATAGTACAAGGGATAAGATGTTTGTCTTGCACACTGTTGACTTTTGTTCAGTCCCTAACACTGCATATGACTTCCTGAGCTGTACAAAAGTTAGCTTAAAGGGGCTGGTGTGATAACACAGCAGGTATGCAACTGTCTTGCATGCAGTAGGTCCAGATTCAATCCCAGGCACCCCATATATCCTTCCTTCCCCCCCCCCACTCCCCAAAAATCCACCAGGAGCAATCCTTGAGTGCAGGGCCAGGAGTAAACCTTGAGCACTACCAGGTTTAGCCCGACAAGCCAAAACAAGAAAAGAAAAGACCCTTGACCATGAAGTCAGTAGTAAACCCTCTGAGCGCATTCTTAAAATAGGTCGTTTTGTAATGTAATTTCAGTTTTTAAAATTTATATTCTTTTATATTTTAGGTTCCACACAGTCGAACTGAAGGTTTAAAGCCAAGGGACGGATTTCAGATGACATCATTATTTATGATGTGACTGATGATAATGCAGATGAGGATAATATCTCAGTTATTCCAGAATCTAATGAGGATGTTATATCTGATCCCACCAAGTAAGATAATGAAATAAAGTTCATGAAAATATTGGTTACTTTATAAAGAACTAAATTTGGGGTCAGAGAATAAATAATATAGGCATGAAGGCACTTGCCTGGCCTGTGACTGTCATTCCGTATGGTTCCCTGAGCACGACCAAGCATAGACCTGAGCATGGAGCCAGGAATAACCTGTGAGAACCAGTGACTGACCCAACTCCCTCTCTACGTGAGAACAAAAAATGCTAAATTTAAAAATATTTTGTTTTTTGTTATTTTGTTTGTCATATGAAGTGTCATATCCAGTGGTGCTCAGGAGCTACCCCAGCTCCCAGCTCAATGCCCAGGGCCCCATGCAGTGTGGGGTGTGAACCAGACCTGCAAGTAAAGCATGTGGGGCTCAGTGCGTTGCTAAGTGGCCACAAATTTTCTTGAAAACTAATATGTAAGATATTTGGAGTAAATATAAAAGGAAAACAAATTATTTAAATAAACGTTATCCTCCCCCCAGTTTTTCATTATCAAAATTATTTAGAAAGGAGCTAGATAACTTTTTAATTGATTTTTTTGTTTCATATCATATGAAATACTCATTTGTGACTATGTTACGTTTTCAAGAAATTTAAGGAATTAAAACCTTATGGTATATGGTTTGAGGAGAATGGAGAATGAGTGAATAGAATACATTTATTGGTCCAAATATGTAATTGGTTCTTTCTCATATTGCCAACATAATTGTAGCCCGTATCCTGATATTGTCATTGTTGAAGATGACAATGAAGACGAGTATGCACCTGTCATTCAGAGTGGAGATCAGAATGAAGCTGCCAGAGAACCCCTGAATTCAGGCAGTGATGGAACCAGCCCTCTCATGTCTAGTGCTGTACAGCTAAATGGCACATCGAGTTTGACCACAGATGACCCTGTTACTATGATGGATTCGATTTTAAATGATAATATCAATCTTTTGGGAAAGTGAGTACTTAGCTACTTAAGTTTACTTGTTTATTTTGTTCGCCTGTTTTGTATATCAGATCTTTCATATTGTGAACCTGTGTAGACTACATTTCAGTAATAGTTGGGATAAGCTTCATAGTGGTATTTGGAGGAGGGTTTAATTAGCACAGGAACATAGATATTGATATATTTATCAATATATATATAGAATTCCTCAGATGGCTTTAATTAAGTAGACATTTTAATTCCGATAAAGGCAGTGATTATATATTAATGTTTTATCAGAGAATATTTATTAAGGAACTTAATCATAGCTTAAGAAAACCAGAAATTAACATCAATTTAATAATAATAAAAGGTTAAGCATCTTCTGATTTATGGCACAGATAAGATTATCTCATTACTGTAAATATTTAAGTATTTTTTTCTCAGTTGAGGCAATTCTTTGTGAGTAATCTGATGGCAAAGTAAAAGATGCTAACTTCTCAGTTAACCATAATTCCAAGAACTAAGACATTGCATAGAATCTTTTAATACTATTAGTCAGGAATCAGCATTTGTTAGGAATTGTTTGCCTACCTAGATTACAATGTGATTTTAAACATAAAACAAGAACTAATGTTGATGTTTTAAAAACTTTTTTTCCTTAGAGTTGAACTGTTGGATTACCTTGACAGTATCGATTGCAGTTTAGAGGATTTCCAGGCTATGCTGTCAGGAAGACAGTTTAGCATAGACCCAGATCTCCTGGTTGATGTAGGTACTCGGAATAATCTTTACTCTGCTGGCAGTTTATGTGTTCTATATATATTTATAAAATCAGTACATCACTTTCTTATATTCTATACTATATTTGCTTTTTCTCCTTTTCAATGAATGGTTTGTTTATCAGAAAGAATTAAACAGAGGGGCTTAACACAGTGAAGGAGAGCAAGCACTGCCAGTCTCTGATTGTGATAGCAGTTTAGCTAATCCCCCATAACTGTTATCAACTCTGTTAAATATTTTATTCGTGTCTTGTCTTGTTGCTGGGTTGTTTTAGTCTATTGGAAAAAAATTAGTAAAAAGGGTTACTTAGTCAAGAATCAGAACGGTGATGCTTTCAATACATTGGGAGTAAATAATTTTTTGTTAATTTATATCCTATTATCTTTGCTAAATTTCAGAAATATATATCCTCAGTTCTAAGATTGTCTTCCTCTAGTTTTCACCACTGTCTCTTAGAAACCTGACTCAATAGTCAAGTTTCTATTATGACTCTTTACTACATTCCTGGCACTGGCCCCTTCTCCTTCCTTCTTATTTCTATCAATTCTCCCTTCCTCGCCTGAGCGTCATATATGGCCATGTAGGTCCCACCCACATGAGTTCCCTGCGTGATCTCACCCTTTGCCTTTTCTTTATCCAGAAAAGCTTTGTTTTTTTTTTTTTCATGTTTTTGCCTTTTTTTTTTTTTTTTTTACATCAAACGGTTTTATAGTTTTTTCTAAGAACTTCTCAGGGAGGGTGAAATGAATTTATCTAATTTTTTCTTACTCTTTAATTGTACTATTTTGCCATCTTACCCTCTGCTTTTTTTTTTAATCTGTCTTTCTGAATGTCATATTCTTTACATATGATCAGTGTTCAACAGGAAGGATTTCACCTTCTTTAAAGATTTTCTTCCCATATTGAGCTGTGTTGCTGCTTTCAAAGAATTCAGCAAAAGTATTAATCGCCAACTTGTTAACAGAATTAACTGCTATATCAGTCTGTATCCGCACTATGAATCCAGTGACCATTCAGAGTCTGTAAAAGGATCAGTAAAAGGAAATAAAATCCCACAGGGCTGACCCTCTACAAAGCGTTGGTTGTTTCAGTTCAGCTTTTGTCACATTTGTTAGACTTCCTAGTGCACAAGACCGCTTCCAGCCGGCGTGTTCATTCACTCTGCCTGTGGAATTCTTATAGCCTGTAGAATTTCACATTCTTTCCTATTCAGAGATCTGATACATCCTTAAAGCCGATTTGTACACCTACCCTCAGCTTGCTTTTTTTTTTTATCTTGATCTTTCCCTTCTGCCTTTCATATAGGGCCACATCTGGTGGTACTTGGGTTTTTTTTTTCCCAACTCTGAGCTCAAAGGATACTCCCAGGAGTTACAGGCACCCTTTTAGTGCTAGGTATCAAACCTTGGCCTCCAACATTCTAACCTTGTGCTCTAGCCTGTTTGAGTTATCTCTCCAGCCCTATTCCGTTAATTTAGAAATTAGAAATTTTGGGGTTCCAGAGAGATAGTACAGGGGTTAAATACTTGTCTATCATTTGGTGTACCTCTTGTTCAATCCCTAGCACCATACATCGTCTTCAAAGCACCACCATAACCGATCCCTGTGCACAGAGTAGATCTTGAATACTGTCAGCTATAGCCCCTTCACATCAAAAAAAGAATATTGCTCTGCTCACGTATCTTTTTTTCCAGGCTTTTCTCTACAAAACTCTAAATATGCAGTTATGTCTAATTTTTACTATAGTATCTCTCCTGAGATCTTATATTTTGTTTACTCACTCTGATCATGTGTAGCATGTTCTGTCTTTGTTTATCCACACTTTTTTTTTTTTTTTTTTTGCTTTTTGGGTCACACCTGGTAATGCTCAGGGGTTTCTCCTGGCTCTGCACTCAGGAATTACTCCTGGCGGTGCTCGGGGACCGAATGGGATGCCGGGGTCAAACCCGGTGGGCGCATGCAAGGCAAATGCCTTACCTGCTCAGGCCCCCGGCCCCAATTTCTTAAAATGTTTAACTGAGAGATTTTTAAAGTCCTAAATATCTCTGTTGTTTTTTTTTGTACCCCTTCCTGTTATTTCTTCAATTATTTTTCTGCTTTTTACATTATAACATTCTTCAAACTACTGTATTGTCTCATCATCTCTTATTTTTTAATTTCTTTTTTTAATGGAGGAAATTTTTTTTATTTTGGCTTATTCTAAAGAATACTTTTCTTGCTCCTAATACTTTTTAAAGTAAAAGTCATGTATATATAATTTACTATTCCTCTTCCATCCCTTTTGGTATTATGAGTTAGGGCTTTTAAAACATTCTTTAATTACCCTTTCACCTTTCTTAGTTTTTTAATGTAGTAGGAAATTCCTCTGCTCATCTAGGTTAGTAATCACACTCATCTTGGTTTCCTTAACTGTCTCATCATTCATCAAGTTCTGTGTATTTTCATACTTAATTTCTCCTGTTCCCTTTATTTTTTCATGCTTGAATTACGCTGTAATCAATTTTTAAAAATCTATCCATGGGTTGCATTGTTCTCTAAGATGGAAGGGATGATAAAATAGGAATGTTTGCCAAGGAAGTTCATGATTCTCTCTGAGGAGGTCAATGCTGATGGGTTTAGTGAAATCAGCAGGTGGGGCCTGCTTTAGAAATGAGCTGATTTAGTCAGTTCCTTTCGTACAATTTTTTTTCTACCTCAGTCCATTCTGCCTGCTACCCATGCTGATGTCTCTGAATTCAGTGGGTGGGGAGCGGAGCAAAGAAGGAGGGTGATACGGAATTGCTGGCCTTCCTCTGAGGCCACTGGAAGTCAGTGTGCAGCTGAAGAGGCACAGGTTGGCAGTCATGTATCTGTTCTTAAAACTGTCTCTTCTGCTACATCTATTAGTAGGTGGTTTGCAAAAGAGAAAATTTGATGAAATGGAAGAAGTTTCCATGAATGTAGGATTACCGTGAGTGTAGAAGCTAGAGAAGAATGAGTAGAGAGACTAAATCCTGTGACCCGTTCCCATTGCATTCTGTAACCGTTTGATCTGCTTATGATCCAGGAATCACCAAGTCTCATTGCCGTCAGCGTGCAGACTTGTCTATCGATTGGTTCTGCTTTTCTTTTTGAATCTTAGGTATATATAATTTACTGTTCAACTCTGAGCTTACGTGCTATTTTGCCTTGTAGAGTCATCTATTTCTAAAATTTCCCAGACACCCATTCCTTATGTTAATGCAGTAACAATTTTCTTTTCCCTTTGTTCTCTCCAAGTCCTAAGTTCTCTAGGGACAGATACATACTATATCCAAACTTTTTGTTTCATACTGCATGTGTATACATTTGTCTCTGTTTCCTTCATCTTTTTCTTTGAAACTCCTTAGTACTTTTGAGTCCCACCGTATTACAAAATACTGAATGGTATTTGACCATATGTTGTTATTTAATGTTCTTGTCTTTTAGATTGTAAGCTCCTGGAGAGCAGGAATTGTCTTCATCCTGTACTTTCCATGTTGTAGGTTATTTCTCAGATGTTCAATAAATTTTTGTGAATGACTGAATCTTACGGCTTAAAAACATTTTATCTGTGACTAGATTGAGGAATTCAGTAAGCAGCGATGTAAGCATTTTTGAGGTCCTTGCTAGGGAAATATCAACACCATCTCCCAGGGTGCTGCTTGAGCTGGACCCTAGAGCCACTGTCATAGGATTGATTCTGTAAATTTATTGTTGGGGATGGCTGTAAATTTATTGTTGGGGAAATTATTGGGGAAGGCTGTGACAGGGCAGAAAACTCAGCCTTGGGTGCCACTTAAGGCCAAAGACATTTAAAAGGAAATGAAGGCAGGTGGGAGATGGGAACCACCATTTGTCTTATATGAGATAGTCAGTTTAGAGAGTTCTTGTATCTGACTTCATGGGCTTGGTTGCTCTGCTGCTGTTTGTTTTACTTTGCTCTCCTGCTTTTCTCTTCCAAACTTGTATTATTGTATGGAAACTTCTTAGTGTAGGGACTACATCTCTTCACCCAACATGGCTGTATAAAATTTTTGAACACACAGTTAATTATTTTTAAAAAAAATATTTTTTAAACTTATTATCTTTCTTGTTTGGTCTTTCAGCTTTTCACTAGTTCTGTGCAGATGAATCCCACAGATTACATCAATAATACAAAAGTAAGTTTTAATTCATATTAAATTCAGGACCCATAGCTGTAAGAATGAAAAAACATCCTAGTAAGTAGAGAGCAGTATTACTCCCAGTTATGAAAAACATTTTATATTCTCACCTAATATGTGTGATCAGGATAGTAAAGTTCTAGGTGAAAAAGTCGATTTTGGGTATGGGATGAACATTAACCCAGTTCTACTGGCACTTGAATGATTAACTGCCAGTATAAAATCAGCCCTCCAAAAATGCTGGGAGAACTCCTAGCTAAACTTGGCATGTTCACATATATCACTGAGATGAATTATAAAAATTGATTTATTCATGCTTAATGTGTTTTCTTTTGTATTCTTAATCCATATAAACTGAAAATTTTCTACTGAAAATGTACTGGTACCCATGGTCATAACTCTTCATTTTCCTTCTGTCAGTATACGGAAAAAGTTAGAAATTTGTAATTATAGGTAAGGCAAGTTGAAAGAAAATGAAATGCAGATTTTCGGCTTTTTCAGTAATTATTTTTATTGTTAAACAAGTAGAAAATTCAGTTGTGATAAGCTAGTGTTAATAATAAATTAACTGTTTTTTACTAATAAGTACAATTTGAAGTAGCCAATGTTTAGTGATCTTTGTTATTCTATATTGTTTGACTTGAACGATGTTTTGTACTTCCTTTGCCTTACATTTGTACCAAATTATTTAGTAATCCTTGTTCTTCATTGAATACAAAGATTATCAAATTTTCAGAAATTTCTTCAAATTAGATCAATAATCTAAATATGGATACATAGCAAAGAAACATGAGTGATCAGAGTAAGAGGGTTGAATTTTTGATTTTCATTAATATAGCCAGACCATATTTTTTTTATTTTCAACAATTTCAATTATAGCTTGGGTTTTAAGAGTTGAAAGAAGGATTTGGGGGCCGGAGCGATAGTCCAGTCCGTAGGGCATTTGCTTTGCATGCTGCCAACACGGGTCCGATTCCCCCTGCATCCCATATGGTCCCCAAAGCACTGCCAGGAGTAATTGCTGAGTGCAGAGCCAGGAATAACTCCCTAAGCATTGCTAGGTGTGACCTCAAAAAATAAAAAAGAGAGAGAGGGTGGAGCAATAGTACAGCTGGTAAGGTACTTACCTTGCACACCATTGATTTGGGTGTGATACCAGGCTCTTCATATGGGCCCCTCATGCCCTTCTAGCAGTGATCCCTGAGTTTTAGTATATGTAAAGTGACCACAGGCGTGATCCCTGAGTGTACAGCAAGAGAGTAAGCCCTGAGCATAGTGTGGGCCCCCAAGTTGTTTTTTCAAAACTGGAGAATTGATTAAGTTGTGATCTAGAAAGTTGATTATTATAAATTCAGTATTTGGATGATTTGTACCAGATATCAGCATTAGTGAAATATTTTTATCTGTATGCTGTAGGTTCTCTATTACAATAATTAATTGCAGTGCAAAAGTAGCCATTGCCAGGACATGAAAGAATGAGCATGGCTGTGATCTAATAAAATTTTATGGAAACAGGCAGCTGAATTGGAATATGGACCATTTCTTGACTAAATTTTTATCCCAAGGTTCTGTAGATCACCTCTCACTGTATTTCAGTAAATTTGAGACCGTTGAATGTTAGACCTCAGGTTAAATGAACTCGTGCATTCATGTAGAGAATGTGCTGTTTGTTTATTCTAGACGTTGTCATCCCCTTATTCCAGAAATCTATGTCAAATCACTTGTCATTTTCAGAATAATAGACAGTAAATTCCATGTAATTTTTCTATACCAAATAAAAAATAAATTTGAATGTGGTATCATTATAGGTCAGAATAGAGATTGCTTGTAAATGATACCTCGGTTGTCATTTTCTTGTTTATATGACACATTTTTCATATCAGGATGCCATATAATGCTCCTCACTCTGTACTGTCTTAATATAATGTCTTAAATGACCATTACTGAAGAATAAGAATTTGCATAGACATGAAACCCTTTGATTATCCTGGTTCTCATGTTTTAGAAAACAGTGAAAGTACCTGCTTTAGGAATTATAAAAGTAAAGATAGTATTGTTTCAGTGTTTATTATGAATGCTAATTTTGAAAATATTTTTAAGCACATTATAAAAAATATTTAAATTTCACTATATTTGGGTCCATCATGGAAAGTTACAGCTTCATTTTATTTATATGAGGAAATTAATATATTACTGTGTTTACATCATATAAAATTAATTAGCATCAAATATCAGACATACAGCATTTCTGGAAATACTGTGAACTTCTGCATCTCAGATCGAACATCGTTGAAAGAGCATTGAAGAAGTTAACAACATTAAAGATTTAATCCCCTTACAGTCATATGTAAGGAGAGAAGACAGTGGTTGAAAGAAACAGTTTAATAACAGAATTGGAAGAAACACAAAAAAGGAAATGAAGAAATACCACCTCAACTTTGAGGCTTCCAGAGATAGGGATAAATTTAAGGCTGTTCCTTTGTCATACCAAGCATTGTCAGATATGTTCACATGTTGTTCATGAGTGAGGAGAGTATATATTTTTAATCAGAACTGTTTAAAATGTTTGTTTTAAAGAATTCCTCTTAAAATTGGTAGTTGAAAGCAGCCATTTCTGGTTTCTTCCTTTCCATCTTTTACCATTAACAATTTCTGTCTATTCTACCTTTGGAATTCATCCTCCTTTGCATATTTACTATCATCTTAGTTCAGGTTCTTTGTCTCATCTTCTTGATGACAGCAATAGTTTTTTGTTTTGTTGTTTTAAACTAGTCTTGTTATGTCTGTTCAAATGTCTTTTCAGTCCGTCTTTCCTTAATATCCCTCTTCCTATGTTTCTCAGGTAATATGACTTAGCTATTTAGTTATTTAAAGCAAAAGTGCTGTAGTAGATTCTATTCACTTGCTATATACTCTACAGGTTTTAATTTTACACGCCATACAGGTTTTTTATTTCCTGTTTTTCTTTAAGAACATAGTATGAAATGTATTTTTGCATAATTTTTCTCTTATAGTGTGAAAATAAAGGATTAGAAACTGCTAAGAACAATGTAGTACAGCCAGTTTCAGAAGAGGGAAAAAAATCTAAACCCAAAACAGGTAGGTATAACTGTAGTATTAGTTTTTGTAGCCTTGACTTTTTTTTTTTTTTTTTTTACATTGAGTTCTACATAGAAACTTCTGGTGAACAAAAAAAAGTATTACCGTATAGCTGGTCTTGAATAAAATCATTCAGTTGACCATTGTTTTGTTGAAACATTGACGTAGAAAAAAAAACACTTAAAAGTCAGAGTTTTAACATTCTGTTGACAACAAATAATTAGTACATATCGTTCTCAGTTCTGTGCATAATATATACGTTTATTATGTAGAGAAAATTAAATTTATATAGTTATTAAAAAGCTTATTTAACTTTTTATGTATCTTTCTAAGTAAAAGGATTCTAATTTCTTGATTGTTGAAGAAGTGGTTAAATCTTCTGTCTTGCCCATTTTGAAATTTCCTGACAAAGTATTATTTTTTGGTTTGGCCATATAAAACATATCTGTTTTTCTGCCTTGCGCTTGAATTTTGTAACTAGTGATAAAAAATGATTTTTCTGATTTTATTATAGACAAGCAGCTTATTCAGTACACCGCCTTTCCACTGCTCGCATTCTTGGATGGGAACCCTTCTAGCACTGTTGAACAGGGGAATACAGCATCATCAGAAGTGATGTCCTCTGTGGATAAACCCATAGAAGTTGATGAGCTGCTGGAGAGCAGCCTGGATCCAGAACCCACCCAAAGTAAGCTTGTTCGTCTGGAGCCATTGACTGAAGCGGAAGCCAGTGAGGCCACGCTCTTTTATTTATGTGAACTTGCCCCTGCACCGCTGGATAGTGATATGCCACTTTTAGATAGCTAGGCCCTCAGGAAATGGACTTTACATGTATATATTCATCAGAATGATGAACTATTTATTTTAAAGTATCATTTGGTACTTTTTTTTTTTTTTTTTGGTAAATTGCTTTGTTTTGTTTAACCAGATACTGTGGAATTGAAAGCACCTTTTGCTTTTCTCACTAACCATATACTCTTGCAAAGCTTTCAGATGTTACTCAGCTACATAGCTATCTATACAGGATTTAATGCACATTATTGGCATATCTTTAAGTTGAATTCAAATGACCATTTTTCCCCAGTTGTACTAAATTTGGATTTCTTTTTTACATATATGCCTATTAACCCCAGTTAAACTTTCACTTGTTTTACTTGTTTGATGCTGTTTGCATTGGGTATAAGTTACTAGAACTAATGGTAGAACTCCTGAAGTTTTTTCTGTTCCATTTACTTTCAGTTAGGTATTTTTCACTTGGCTTACTTTTAAAACTGGGAACATAAAGTGCCTGTAACTTGTAAAACTTCATTTGTCTTGGTTCAGAAAAGTTAATTCGTGTTCAGAAGGAAAGGCAAATATACATGAGTGCTTGCTGTCTTCTAGGGTGCAGGTCTGTAGACAAGGAAAGGAGTTGGCATACAGCATCATATCCACCTTGTTGGACTAGTTTTAAGTCTAAGTTTTCTGGTTTGTTTGTTTGTTTGTTTGTATGTTTGAACCATACTATTTAGTAAAATAAATACAATGATTGTTGCGTACTAGTGTCTTAAGTGCTTTCTTTGGAGGGGACACCCTCATGTAACGGTTTTTTAATTGAAAGTAGATAACTAAACTGTTGGTCCTTATTCTCACTGTGAGTCACACCAAGACCTTTGTGCCTAATCTTAACAGATAAACTGTATGTTGCAATAAGGTAGGAATATAATGTCTCTAAATTGGATGTTTTTAAAGTTCTTTGTTTAAAATTACACTTTGTGTTTATCTAGTAAAGAACCCGGAGAAGTATGTCCCAAACGAGGTAGAAACATTATCGAACCAGATGCCATTATAGAAGCTGCAGTGAAGATAAGATAAATGCTAGTTGTTTAGGAGTATTCTAGAGCCCTAATATAATCTAGGGCACCCTTTTTATTTCACTTAAGAGAACTCCAGTTTCAGGTAGAGGGCTGGAGGCAATACCATATATCAGTATTTTATAGGACGATTTAATGAGGAGTTATCAGGATTTCCTTCCTGTTGACCATCTTCTCTCTCCTCCCCATGAAATCTCTTTTTGAGGGTGGAGAGGTAATGCAGCACTTAGGTCCTTTAAGCACTGCAGTGAGTAACCCCTGAGTACAGAGCCAAGGATTAAACCCTGAGCACTGCTGAAAGTGACACAAACCTGGGAATCGGGAAGGAGGGCCAGTACACAAAGCCAGTTGAGCTCTGTCTTCAGCCCAAGAAACAATTTAGAAACTAAATAGCTAAAGCTGATAAAAGGAAAACAGTTCCCTCTGCAAAAGACCCTGTTCCAGGGCTGGAGAATCAGTGCAGAGGAAGACTTGCTTTACAGGTGACCTAGGGAATTCCCTTCACATGGGATCCTAGCACCAACACGAATGCTCGCTGGGCACAGAGCCAGGAGTAAGCCATGAGCACCACCAGGCGGAGCCCACAGTCTGAACAGAAAAGACCCTGTTAATGAAAAGGCAGCTTCAAACAGCGAAGAAGTAAATGCAAGCCACACATCAGATAATATCTGAATCATCTGAAGGACTCAAAACGCAGTAGTAAAATACAAAAAATAATCAAAATATAAAATGATCAAAAGGTATGAATAGACATTTCACTCCAGATGTGGCTAGCAAATTAGCATATAAAGATAATTAAGACCATTAGTCCCCTGGGTGTGCCTAAGCTGAAAGAGAGGATGTTGAAGAGGATGTAAAGAAAATCACGTCAGCAGTATGAATATAAATGACTATTACTCTGGAATAACATTTGATAATTTTTAATTGAATCACCATGAGATAGTTACAAGTTGTTTATGATTGCGTTTCAGTCATTAAAGTCTTTATACATCTTGGCAATATTCCTCCAGTTCCTCCCTTTACTCCACCTGTTAAACTAGAATTGATTTCATGTAGGCTTTTAAATTTTCACAAAAAAAAATTGTCTTTGACTTGCTTCATGTAGAATAATCCCTTTCAAGTTCTCTATGTGCCAAATTATTTCCTTTTTTGGGGGAGGGGGCGTCACTCCCAGCAATGCTCAGGGCTTACTCCTGGCTCTGCATTCAGGAATTACTCCTGGCGGTACTTGGTGGAGCATATGGGATGCCGGGATCAAACCCAGATCAACCGTGGGCAAGGCAAACGCCATACCCACTGTATTGTCAGTCCGACCCCAACTCTTTTTTTTTTAATGGCTGAATATTTCATTGTATATTAGTACCCCTTATTCATCGTATATTAGTACAACTTAGTACCCCTAAGTTTCTATCAACAGTGGACTGCATATACAATGGTGATCTTCATAGGATAGAACATAAAGCCTAGGAATGTAATTAAGTTGCACCATCTAAGCTCGTATAACTTGGGCATTCTGACATGCACGCAGTGAAATTGCCTTATAATGCCTATTTTATAACATCCCCATCAATAAGCAACTCACAACTGTATGCGATATATACACAACAAGAAAAAAATGCTCTAAGTTGTATTTTGAACCTAGAAAGTGGGTATTTTTGTAACTTTGTTCATTTTCTTTGGACATATTCCCCAAAATGAAATTGACTCTCCCAACATATTACAATTGAACTTTAAATTTTGAGAACTTGTTTGGAGCTTCTAACAAGGGAGCACTCCTATCCCCTCAACTGAAGAATGGCCCATCACTGGGGAAGACTGTCCTCTTCCACGAGTGCACAGCTTGGAGAGTGAGCACAGAGCACGGTGAAGGAGGAAGGGGACACCAGCCTAGCCAGCCAAGTCGGGCAGATCAACTCTGGCTATCTAGGTAGATAGACACGTTGCAACCAGATTGCCCTTACACCCTCATAATGTTTTGATGCTCCTCCATATTGTTTCCCTCAGTGGCCAGACCAGTTTACCAGCTCGCCAACAGTGTGTCTAGAATTCCTTCTCCATGATCATATCAGATTTATTTTTGATGGGTTTTTGCAAGTGTGAGGTGATGTCATGGTTTTAATTTGTATTTCCCTTATTCCTGATGGTTTTGAATATCTTTTCAGGTACATATTGGCCACTGGCTCATATTTGGAAAGAATATATTCAGATTTTTGCTGTGAACCTTCAAGTCATTTTTTTATAAACACCAGAGGGTGAAGAGAATGTGGGGTTAACTTGTATGTGTCGTATCAGGTATAGATACAATACCCAGCACTATGTATGGACCCTGAGCACTGAGCCAGGAAGTAAGTGCTGAGACTTGCCAGGTCTGGCACAAAAGAAAAACATCAGAAAAGAACTGTAGTTACGCACTCATACCAGTTCTGGGAAGTCTGCATACAGAAAGGTTAAAATTGACCCTTTTTGCTTGAGAGTATCGTATGAATCTTAGTTGTCCACCTTGCAGCTCTTAAGGATATGGTCTTTCGGTGCCTGAATAGTTGTGAACATCATACACAAAAAAGCAAGTACCTCAAAGCACCTAATGTAACTATAATTTGGAGTATGTAGCTTCTCCATCATCTACATCTTGGAACAAAGTGGTGGTAAAGGGAAACATCAGGCTACAGGTAATATTGTAGTGTAAATTAACCTGTAAGAGTTGGAAGAGTCTGATATTGCACATGTGAAAGATTTTGAAAGAGGATTCAGGGCACAACATTCTCTTTAGAAATGTATTTGCTATGGAGTTGTATGAGTTTATCATGTATTTAGAACATTAAGACCTTATTAGGCACATTGTTTACAGATAGTTCTATTCCACGGGTTACCTTCATTTTTTAAAATTTCATTTGCAATGCAACAAATTTTTAATTGTCTTATTGTTGCTGTGCACAATTTAATATGCAAGCCTTTACCAAGACCCATGTCAAGAACCTGTTTTCTTCTAGACTTTGTCTTTAAATTTAAGTATTAAACCCATTTTGCTGATTTTTATGTTTTGTAAGCTAGAGTTTGGAATTTTTTAAAAAACCAGTTCCTTAGATATCAATTCAAGGTGTTGCAGCAGTACAGTCTTCTAAGGTTAACGAATATTTCATGGCATGCATGTGCCAGCATTTAAATAGTCTGAGAAATGAGAAAATTAGCTCTGAACACTGGAAGTGGAAGAAAGTAGAAGTCAGCTAAAGCAAGTCACTGATGTTCTATGAAAGGCCTAATAGACTGAATTTCCCAGACTTACAACCTCTTGGTGCTGGGCTTCTTCCATCAGTTTACACTTCAGACCAGTCCAGACAGTTATAACCAAGATGGTCATAACCAAGACTAGAGTTTTTCAATCTTTTCACACCTGTAGGCCATCACCAGTCCATGGAGCAGTGGTCGAAAACTAGGATAAAAAGATTTTGTACTTACAAACCTTAACGAATTCCAGTGTAACTCACGCCACTTAAACAGAATGCCTGTGAAGATTAATGCACCCTTTCTCACACGTATCCTACTTTGCATAAATGTCTATACACTTACTGAACTCTGGAAGGTGGGTTTATCTGAATAATTTGGTGACTGTACCTCTGGGTTTAAACTGTCACAAGTCTTGAAATAAAGTTCTATTACTAACTTTGTGTTTACACAGGTGATTCTTTCAGTCAACAATCTACTGAAGGGGGCCAGGGGCGAAAGTCCTGCAGGGAGGGTGTTTGCCTTGTATATGGCTGACCTGGATTTGAGTCCCCGGCATCCCATATGGTTCCTCAAGCACCGCTAGAAGTAATTACTGAGTGCAGAGCCAGGAATAACCCCTGAGCATTGCTGGGTGTGACTCAAAAAGCTAAAAAAAAAAAAAAAAAAACTACTGAAGAAATTGCTTCCCTGCTTAAGCTGAAAGAAATGAAGCAATTACGAAGTTTTGCCTGAACATTGATTTGTTTCTGAGACAAATACCCGTGTGGTATGGACGTTGTTCCCATGTCACTCAAGAGACTCAGCCTATTATTTTGGTTTTCTTTTAGCGCCCCACCCAGAGGAGCTCAGGCTTACTTCTGGCTTTGTACTCAGGGATTCTTCCTAGCAGGGATCAGGGACCATTTTGGGGTTACCTGGGATTGAACCTGGATCAGTCACATGCAAGGCAAATGCCCTATTATATTGTCACTCTGCCCCACTCCCTCAAATTTTTTTTTGTCCACACCTGGCAGTGTTCAGGGCTTCTAGCTCTGCACTCAGGTCATTCCTAATGTGGTCATGGACCACATAGGGAGCTGTGTATTGAACCTGGTTTAGCCTTACCAGGACCATAACCATATATGTGTGTGTGTGTGTGTGTGTGTGTGTGTGTGTGTGTGTGTGTGTGTGTGTGTGTGTCTCTTCAGGCCAGACTGCAGTGATCAAAATAGCATTGTGGTCATGTGCAAGACAAGAACTCTGGTTGCTGTACTATATATATATATATATATATATATATATCCCAAAACTCAATAGTATTAAAACTTGCCAGTCCATGAAGCAGAACACTTACTATAACTGTATATTGTGTATATTGTATCTATGTGCATATATATACTCTAGTAAGATGATTTTGTACTCTTTGTCAGAGAACACACCATCAATTGGCTACTTACAGGAAGAAAGCAGGTATATAATATCTAACAAAAATACTTTGTATACTAGTTTACCTACTGAAGGTTTATCTCGAGATCCAATATCAGAGAGATTAAAAGGATAAAATCACCTTTAAACAATTCAGTTTTTTCCCACAGAACAGGTAGTTAGCCCACTAGTACACAGTGGTACTTTCACACAGGAGTAAAGTAGGTGTGTAAAGTTACTCAAAGTTTCATCTAAATTTGAACTGTGAAATAACACATCACACTTTTCTTAGAATTCATTTATTTAGATAGAACTGTCATTCAAAATTATGTAACACAGTATTGACACAAAATTGGGGGAAGTTATGTGAATTATATTCACCTATATTAATAAATACATTAAAAGAAGCAAATGGATTAAGTTACTAATAACACAAGTTACTAAGCTATCACACTTCTATTTTTAAGTTGGAGGTTATAATGTATATTTTTATTAGATGGCAGTAAATACAAAAGCATTTAAACATTTTATACTGTATATTATACTGAAAGCAGGAGTTTATTCTACATCATTCCATCATTCTCTCGGGCCCCAGTTTATAGAAGGCATGCTGGACACCAGCAATCCACGTCACGTAAACTATAGCACAAATAAAGTGTAAAATCTATTATTCAGGTATTCTGAACAGAAATTACTTTTGAGTACCAGGAATGATGACAGCTATTTTGGACAAACTTGGAATTTACTAGCTTTGCCACTATCAGAGCTGTTTTTTTTCCTTTTTTAATCCTAATGTAAACTGGACTACTTTTATCTAAGTATCTACTGCAGCCAATTATTCTGTGGCTGCTTCTAGTTCAGTCAAAAGTTTTACCATCTCTGAGTTTCAAAATCAACTTTCAAACTGATTTCCAATTCACTTTCTCAAACCCGTGATTATCCATTTCAAAACCTTTGTCTTCAGGCATCCATAACACCTCATCATCAAACTACTCCTACTCAGTAAACATTACAACCTAATTGGGTATCAATTTAGCAAGTACCAAGAGGCTCTGTGCCTCAACCTCCATGCATAATCTGCACTGCTGCCCATTAAACACTCCAAGCTTTAAGTTCCTATCTTCCTAACAAGGAAAAAACCTGGAAAGATTTTTCAGATGACCAGCATTTTAATTGGCTTGTTTATACAACTGTAGAACATCTACATTCTTTGCAGTCTCCAGTAGGGCAAGGCATCAAACATTTCAAACAGCAGCTTCTACATTCTAAAACAGCCTAAATACAATTTAAATACACTTTTCTACACCATGACTACATTCATAAAACTCTGTGATTCACTCTAGCACACCTATCAATGACCTTGATAAGACAGTAATGAAAAACTGGCAACCAGTAAAATCTAACTCATGCCGGAACATTGAAGCAGTTACATGGGTACCACACATACTTTACAAAATGTGTAAATACTGTTAATTTCTAATGAACAATCAAATGGGACTTTCATGCCAGAAGTCCAGTTCAGTCAAAATCACGATTTGTAAGAACTAAAGGTGCCACCAGTGTCCAAACATACAGCACAATGCCAATCCAACTAGAAGAGATCTTCACCCAGACAGCTGTCCACTGACTCTTCATCTCATGTGAAGGTTCATACCTGAAAATTTAAAAGGGTGAAGAAACTGGATTATTCGCCACCAAGCTCAAAGCTTCATGTTGCAGAAGTGTTATTTGTGTATAATTTGTGTTTAACAGATGATTGCTGAACTTAACTGTCACTGTGCTTTCCATACTACAATAGTGAATGTAAAGGTTAAAAGTAATTTTAAAAGGAATGAAATCCACCAGGCTCTATTTTAACTTTTTTTCTTTTCAACAAAGTCATAAGACTGGGGCTTTCTATGGATTTCTGACTTAGTACTGTATTGGCAAGAAAATGAATTTTGACCTCTGGACAAAATAAGACTTTTTAAATTATAAAAGACTAGAAATCATATATATATATATATACACATATATATGTGTGTGTGTATATATACACACACACACATATGTTTATATATATTTATATACACATATATATTTGTGTGTATATATATATATATATAGATATTTTTTTTTTATTCAGCCTATTATCTGGGAACCCTTTCTGCCTTTCACATAGGAGTCAGGCAAAGAAACACAATGCAAATCGAACTGGTATTTGTTAAATCTTTACCTAAAGTCATAACAATTATGGTTTGATAGGCAAAGCTGTGAATTATTCAGAACTATTTGGATTCAGTCTTCAAGTCTGAAAAGTTCAAAGTTTGCTGTCAGAAAACTTGTCTGATATACTGTCATCAGTGACGTTGGGCCAAATAAAAACAAGTGTTTCCTAAGAAATGCTTCATAAAATTTTCAACTTTTATCTTAAGATTTAAAAATATTCCACTTCTGTTTTTCTAAAGAAAAGAAGTAATCTACATTTCTTATACTTGACATTTAACTGTGGAGGCTTCCAAATTTATCAACATCCGGGGACCCTGAGCTTGACCCCCTGAATAGTTAGTTCTAGCACACCCATCCCCTCCCCATAGACAGGGTGTGCCACATGTGTACACAACTTAGAAAAAGAAAAGCTGACTAAACCAAGGCATTCCTATTTGAGGGTTTGCTTGTTTTTTCACTGTTACTGTGTTTAGAACATTTAGAGGTGATTCATGATACATCCCCTTGCGTTCTGCCCTGGAATCATGAAAAAGCACTCAAAATTTCCATATGCAGAGTTTTCATAAATTACAAATACCTGTACCAGTTGGTAAGGGTCATCATGATATAAAGTGAAGCCAGGAAAAGCATGAAGTGAAAGAAGGAGTAGCTGTAAGTGACACCATCTCTCTCGTTATCGACAGCTCGGTGAACATCATCTCCTTCCTCCAGGGATCCATCACTTCGAGCTCCACCATCTTCTATTAAAGTTGATTCATCACTTGTGAGAGTCAGTTTATTAACCTGACTATTGTTTGAAGTACGGATACTATATGGAAGAGTATAGGAAAAATAAGTAAAAAGGTGTTTTAAAAAACGTCATTTATGAGTAGCTGAACTTGTTAAAAAAAAAGCATCTATTCATCTTACCTTGAATAAAACACACACAGCAAGAAGAGAATGAGTCCTATAATTCCTTGAGCGTGCCACCATTGGACAGACTGTCCTTCCTTTGGAACAGGGCTTGTTGTATTGAAGCCAATTATGCTTAGGAGACTTGGGTTGCAGTTTGTTTCTATAATGCAAATTAAGGTAAAACTGGACCATTATAAAGATTATTCTCCAAGGTTTAGTTCTTTTTAATTTTACCCTTACAAATCCAGAATGTCTTGCTGGAGTCATCAACTATGCTTTCAGACAACCTGATTTAATAGAGATCATTTATTTATTCATTTGTTTATTTATATTTAAAGCTTATTGGGCCACTCTGGGCTATGCTCAGGACTTATTCCTGGCTTGGGTACCAGTACCACATGGGTGCCAGTGATAGGACCCATACAGACCTCACGCAAGGCAAGTGCCTTACCTGCCGTACTAGTGACCTTTTAAATTTGTATAAAGCTACTTTCTCAAAAGTTAAGTAATTTAATTTTCAACACTGTGCAAGAGTTGTGAGATTAATCATTTACCTGATGATGATGAGAAAATGGGTCAATGTTAGATCACTTCTCTTAAAACACAAAAATTCCAAGAAAGTTAAGTATAAAATTCAGATGTTCTAAACCAATATGAGATAACAGAGACTTTTATGAAACAAAACAAGATGCCAAAGTACTGTTATGTAAGTCAGATTACTTAACCAGTTGCTAGAGATTTAGCAAATGCCTTGTGGATGACCAAATAAGCATACTCAGTTAATAATACTTCTTCCATTTGTCAACAGTTGAAAGAACTAGATTTTAGTTGGCAAAATGCGATCCACATATTCACTATTCAGTAAAATGCGATTTTTTCCTCCAAAAAAGTGAATATATTTTTAGTAATAATTTAAATGATTATCTAAAAGCCATCAGGAAAAGGGTTTTCTTTAAAGTGAATAACTAATTTTTTTTTTATTAAAACACCAGGGAAAATGTTAAGGAATTGTTTTTTTTTACTATACTGATATGGACAACAAAAAATTAAATTCTATAATTTTTAAGACAATTTTTTGACATGGACAACAAAAATCATCTACATAGTTATAAACTTAATGAATTCAATTCTATAATTTTTAAGACAACTTTTTCCTTTGTCAAAACTATTTGTCACTGACATTTATTTGTTTCTAGTCCCATGTCAACTGGATTATGAAACTGTTACAAAATTCAATTATAATCACTAATATGTATACAAAAAAATTAAAACTATTACTGTTTTCAAATAAGTCAAATATCTAAATTTAATCTTCTATTTCTTGATATATGCTCTATAAATTAAGTTCAGTTCTTATAATTTTCATGAAAGTTAAAGCTCTTAATGTGCTGAACCAAAAAGAAAACTAAAAGTTACAAGTAACGCACTGAAGATGGAAATGGCATTGCCATGCTGTATTCCTCTAGGAGCTTAATTTATAGAGTTGCAATTTCATATTAATGATCATCTTATTTTTTTTACAAGTTTAAAAATTTAAAAAGTTATGCAAATAAAACATACCTGGCTCATTGGTCATAGCAGACCATGTCAAGTACATTGTATAAATGGTAATTACTGAAGATTGTAATAAGCCAGATCTTGGCTGTGATTCCTAAAAAAAAAAAAAAAATCATATACAACACAGGTAAGGATCAGTACACATTAAAGATTTAGAAAAACTTACATGATTCGTAAAATCCTAATGTCTAGAGAACATACCTGGATTTTGGGCAGTATAGACATTACAGAAGCACCAAGGCAGAGCAGCATGTTGACACTGATGAATGCTTTGTTCTCTGAACAACTGGCTGGATGAGTGTAGTAAACAAAGAACAAGACGATAGCAACTAAAGACAGCAAGTAATTCAGAGCTGTAGCCGATAATAAAGCTGTGAAAGAAATAGACAAATTCCATCACAAATATTAGAAATTAGGTTTAGTGGTCTTGTAACAATCTTACTGAAAAATAAACATGTATGTAAATATATAGCTGTGCCTGGCACTATTCCCAGTTTCGTGTTCAGGGGTTACTACCTAAGGTGATAAGGTACTAGGGTGGAGGTGGAGAGATCAAGCAGGGTTGGATATAGAACTTGGTTGGCAACATGCAAATGATTTAACCCCACCCAGGGCTCTGCCCCGTGGGCCCTGGATGGTTGATGGTCTGACAGAAAAAGACTGGGTCCCCTGGGATGAACCCAGAACCATGGCAGAGCCTGGCAAGCTACCCGTGGGTGTATCTGATAGGCCCAAAACAGTAACAATAATAGACCTCATTCCCAATGAATGGAGACATTACTGGCGCCTGCTCAATCAAATTGATGAACAACGGAAGACAAGTGACAAGATACTGTTTCTCTAGCTTATATTGGGGAGGAGGGAGAATGAGGGTTTCTTTGGGGCCATAGGGTGATCAAAATGTAATGCTGGGGTCCACCACATACAAGTAAGAGTCTTAAGTCCTATACTGTCTCTCTGCCCCTCAAAGTTAAGTATGCTGAAGATATTTTGTAACACAAAGCTTACCTGCATACCAGCACCTTGAGTTCCCTTCTTCCATTTTTTTCAACCCATGATTCATTCCAGGAGTGGGCAAAATCAATAAGTAACACCAGTTGTATAAGGATGAAGCAAAATGCACCTGCCATGCCGACATAAAACCACACTGAAAAAAAAAAGTACCATAAACTTCAGTGAATGATGGCTGAGTTTTTATTCAATGTTTACCATAAATGTACATGTATGGTTAGTTATTAGCAGGAAAATGCAAATCAAAACAACAATGAAATGTCTCACACCAATGAGGAAGGCATTAAAGACATAATTTTTACAAAAACGGTGTGGGGATAACCAACACCCAGAGTTGGTAAGTGGTAAAAAAAAAAAATCACCCTATTGTCACTATTGTTAGGAATGTTCAGCCTATATGGAAACCGGTATGGAAGTTTATTTGAAAAATAAGAATGATATGAGCCCCCCCCATATCAACCAGCATTCCACTTCTTGACTGCCACTATCATACCCCACCCTCGCAAAAAAAAAAAAAATAACAATAACAATAAAAAAAAATTTTTACCAGTAGTAAAAAGTTCCATCGGGAATGAAGAAAGCTCCAATAATAATTGCAATTGCTGCAGCAAATTTAAAGAACCAGAATCTAGAAGAGAATATAATTTTTTAAAAATATTAATCATTTTCGTATCTTTTAACATTTTTAAGAAAAGCTGTGTGAACCTATTTTTTTCCCCAAGTATACCTTAGTAACAGTTTTAATAAAAGTGAGAACTGGTGAACTACTTTAGGAGAGTCCTCATCACTGTGATAAAGACATAGTATTAATTCTACTTCACAAGTTCACGTGATAAGTGGGGTACATGTGAACGTGCTTACATCTTATCATATAGAGTAGTTTATCATATGGAGTAGTTTTTATAAACACAACAAATGCTAACCACACCCACATCCTCCACCATGTAAACAGCCCAGCGTCACAGCTTCTCTACTAATGTCAGAAGAGAAGATGTGCCAGCATGCTGATGAAGCTCACGGGCACAGCAGTCTACAGGCTGAAAACTCCAGGGTCCCCTCGGGAGTGGAGAGGCTGAATGCCTGTCCTGCCAAAGCCCAGGCTGCCACCATACAATGGCGCAGCTTCACACCAATCTCAGAAGAGACACAAGTCAGGTGGGGGGTCAAGAGTAAGGGCAGGCAGCCTGCCCCACCAATAGCAGCCCCAGAGGCCACACCCACATCCCACAACCTCTGCCCTGTAAACCATGAGCTTCATGACTAATCGTAGACTAAGCCCACCAATGAAACTCAGGTACACCAATCTTTGGGCCGATAACCGCTTGGGGACTCCTTTGGAGGGTGGGACGAGAGTCACCCTAGTTCTACAGAACTTAGAGCTCCTGGAATGTGCAGACACATACACAGCAGTACAATACTCCAAATTTCACAACAGCATATTAGCGGGAAAGAGTAACATATGCGCCAACTACGCTCAGTAAACAAAACAGTGACCGCAGAAGGCTCAACTCACAACAAACAGCTCAGGAAACCCTCAGACAATTATAACACCACTGTGAGATACAATTTTACACAAATTTTCTTTTGCTGAACTATTTTTTTGGTAATTCCACTTCTTGTTCTGTTGAAACAAGCAATAAAAAATAATTTATTGTGTGCTTGCCCCAGGCATGGCACGGGGAGAATGAGAAACGAGAGACAATGGTGAAGGCAAGGCCATGGCAGTGTGGGGCTGGTGGTGGGACCGTGAAAGCCTGAAACAACGGGAGACGAACAGCTTTGTAAACCAGTACTTAAATAAAAGCTTAAGGAGAAATAATGTTGATAGATGCTCCAACAATTCTGAAACGTTACCAGTCTGGCAGACAACCATGCCAGGTTTCAACCATTTCCCCTAATTCCTCTCTCCTATGTTTTTAACAGTTAATTCGACATTCACACACAGTTTTGGGGAACTGTGGTATCTGGCAGCAATGCCAAGAGGACTGGGAGGAACCTCAGCCACTGTCCGTAACAGGCACAAACCGTGGGTTTGGGTTTGTGGAGCCAACAAATCTGCTTAGTGCTAAGAACTATGGTGGGGGAAACCAAGAGCATGAACTGGATAAACTCCCCAACGAAGTTTGTAGAGCCCAGGCTTCCTGAAGGGACAGGCAGCGGGCTATGTGAGCTTAGGAAAGGAAAACACTGAAAAACTAAGAAAACAAATACAAAGAAGAGGTGCTGGTCTTTTCACAAGACAACATACAGAGGCTAATGTTTGGCAGCAAACTCCATTGGTTGGGAGAAAGTACAAGTATGAGTAAATGGCAAATTCTGAAATAATCTATGATGGGTCAAACAGGAAAAAAGAAACAAAAGAAAACTTACAACTGTATGATTTAAATATTAGAATAGTTGATATTCCAGAAGGAGAGAGGAAGGGGCATATTTCAGAAAACTTTCTTAAAAATATATTAAATACTCACGGTGGCATAATAAAATATTAAAATATATATATATTAAAATAAGGGGGCCAGAGCGATAGTCCAGTGGGTAGGGTGTTTGCCTTGCATGCGGCTGACCCGGGTTCAATCCCTGGCATCCCATATGGTACCCTGAGCACAGCCAGGAGTAATTCCTGAGTGCAGAGCCAGGTGTAACCCCAAAATAAAAAATATATATATATTAAATTAAAATACACACACACACACACACACACACACACACACACACACACACACACAAGTTCCAAGCCTGACAAGTTTGGACATGTAACTATTTAAAACCTAACAAAAGCATGCCAATACAAAGACCTTTTCCAAGACAGTATATACAACAAAACCTTCAATAATCAAAGATAAAGAGATCTAAAATGGGCAAAAAGAGTATAGGCTAAAAAAAAAAAGACACCTTAAGTTTCCACAGGATTTCTCAGCAGAAATCCTAAGAGAAATTTTAAATATCTCAGTGTTGCATAAATACAGAAATGTTGCAATGGTAGGTCGGGGAATAAAACACTTATTAGTAGCTATTCATCAAATACAAAAAAAAAATATATTTTCCCAGAGAAACAAAATATGAGTTCATAACTAGCCCTGTCTCCCTCACCATCATAAAAAAGGCAATAAAGAGACACAGTCAGTGTCATGAAAACTCCAGTACATAATATGTAAAAGTAAGCACACAAAGTTTGAATTCTAGTACTGAGATAGTATGGAATGCTAACTAGTTAATTATATAAAGGTCAGATAAATGTACAAATGTTAAAGTAAAAGAATTTTTTTTTTAGAAAAAGCTACTACAATCTGTTAATGAATACACCATTAAAAGGATTAATTTGTGACAACAAAAATATGAAAAAGGAAGAAAAAATAAATGAGTACAATTTTTATACACAATCAAAGTCAAGCTTACAGCGGACTTTCTACTTTATTTCTTTTTTGGGAGACGTGGAAACCTCCTTGCAGTTCTTGGCCAATTGAGCTGATAATGCTCAAATGACCACGTGATACTGAGGTCAGAACCAAGGTAAGCTGCATGCAAGGTATGTACCTTAACTTCTAACTACCTCTCCAGACCTGGACACTTTAATCTACAAAATGTTTTCTAAGAAACCTCAGGGGGCTGAAGTGACAGCACAGTAGGCAGGGTGTTTGCCTGGCACACAACCAACTTAGGCTCAATCCCTGACATCCCGTATGGTCCCCCAAATACCATCAGAATTAATTCTGGTGTGCAGAGCCAGGAGTAACTCCTGAGTACAGCTGGGTTTGATCCAAGAAAATAGAAATAAACATGTTAAGAAAAAAAAACTCAGGGTAATCATAAAATACAAACAGTAGACTCACAAGAGTTAAGAAGGGGATATATAACAGTAGATTTATAAGATATACTTGTGAATAGAGGGGATATATAAAATTCAACAAAAAAATTAACAAGAGATTTAAAAAAAAATAAAAGGGAGAAAGTACTCATTTATAAAAATAGGCAGGAAGAAATGGAAAAGATTACAGTCATACAAAGTCATCAACCAAAAATCAAAAGAACCAAATATATGTTGCCTGCAAGACTCACAAGCTCAAAGAAAACAAACAGCAAAGAATATTTTCTGTAAATGGAAAGAAAAAACATGGAAAGAGAATACAGAGGTGTTGCAGGACTCCTAAGGGACGCTGCATCTGCTCTGGATTGCCTCCTGCAGATCACTTTGTAGATAGGGGGTAGTCTAAATGTGGCAGTTTATCTGACCATGTATTCTGTACTAGCTGGTATAAATATTCTCTTATGCTACCACAATCATCGTGGGACTAGCTAGATCTTACCAGCATATTTGCCTGGCCACGTTGGATCTCTAAGTAATTAGACCAGAGAGAAATGCTGTTTGCCTACAAGCAAGCAAGCATGGCTCCCTGATAACTCAAAGGCAACTAAAATACAAAACTACCGTGAAGTAGACGAGACTTGTGAAGGTTTGGAGAAATATTTAACTGGCATTAGTATTAGTCTTTGGTACAGAAACATGCCATCTCAGAAACCCCCTTCTCTACTCTATAAAGGCATTTCCAGGCAGATCTTGGCTCAAAACATTAGCATATAATAGAGCCTAGGTGAGGTGCTGGGAGAAATTACCAAAGGGTATTTAACCCTTCCTGCTTCCCCTAATAGTGGGAGGTGTGAGTTGCAGGGGGTATAAAACCAGCTTGTTTTCTCTCTCTCTCTCTCTCTCTCTCTCTCTCTCTCTCTCTCTCTCTCTCTCTCTCTCCCCTCCCTCCCTCCCTCCCTCCCTCTCTCTCTCTCTCTCTCTCTCTCTCTCTCTCAGCTCTATCTCTTTTGGGGCTTGCACTCTTCTTGGAAGTCTTGTCTTTGTCTCCCTCTTTACAGGGCTTTTACACGTGGTGGCCGCCATCTTGGCCTACACGTGTCTGGGGTTCTAGCCAGGAATCCTAAGCACAGGGTTTTTCCTATTGCTGATTTGTATGCCTGAACCTGTGATAAGTAAAGCCTTTTAAAACTGCATCGGATTCCTGAGTCTTCATCCATTCCCGCCGGCTTTGGAAGTAGAAGGGAACTCGCTTTCCGGCACTGTCGGGGACCCCGGGGCACTCCCCAACACAGAGGCAAAATAAGACTTTAAAACAAAAGCCATAAGAGAAGGTCACTGAAAGACTGATAAGGGATTAAAATTAGGACATGGTAATTTTATCTATGTACCCACAATGGAATATCCAAATCAATTAAACAAATACCAATAGAACCAAAAAAAAAAAAAAAACCAATAGTACTATATTTAAATATTTACATTGAGGCAATAGACAAAATCAACCAAGGTATATACCACAAAACAGAACAAGTAGAACTAACAAAATTTTAAAAGGAATCCGTAAAACAGTAATAGGATACAAATTCTTCTCACACATGGAATATTCTCCATGGAAGGTCATATTATAGAACACAAAACAAATATTAGCTTATTAAATACAAACAGAAACCATATTTTTTGAACCACAACAGAATGAAACTAGAAATAGAAGAAAGCAAGAAAATTTACCAGCATGTGAAAAATAAACAACAAACTAGTAAAAAACCCAGAGGTCAAAAAAAATCCCTAGAGTTGAAAAAGAAGAAAAACATTTGAAACATGAAAATGGAAAGACAGTACACAATGCATGGACTGCTGCAAAAGCAAAGAGAAGTTTAGAACAATAAGAACATGTATTTTTTTTTAAGTCTCAGAAGTAAACGAGCTTCAGGGTCCAGAGCAATAGTCCAGCAGGTAGGGCATTTGCCTTGCACACAGCCAACACGGGTGGCCTACAGGGTTCCATCCCTGACTTCCCATACGGTGGTAACCCTGAGTTATCAGATGTGACCCAAGAAACAAACAAACAAAAAAAAAAAGTAAGCCAGCTTCATACTTAATGTACAAGAAAAAAAGCAGAAAGAAGAAAAATCAGAGGGAAAGAAAAAGGGGAGATCAGAAAATCAATAGCTCAACACAATCAAACTGCATTTCAAAAAGAAACAAAACTGACAGCATTTAAGACTAAGTTTAAAAAAACAAGACAAAATTAGAAATGAAACAGCACTATACCTTTAGCATTGAGACTGCTATGAACCATTACATGCAACAAACGAGCACATAATAGAAGAAATGGATGTAGTTTTAGAAACATAAACCTATCAAGATTGAGTAAGAAATTTAAAAGTATAATAGACCATCAAATAAAGAGACCAAATTGTCAAAAAAACCTTCTAATACAGAAAGCCAAGGAACAAATGATTTCACTCTTAATTCTACCAAGCATTTCATGGAATCAATTATCAGCAAACCTTTAACTCTTCCAAATAACTGAAGATGAGAGTCTATACTTCCCAACTTATTCTACTGGTCCTGTATCACATTACTACCAGGTGAAACAACACAAGAAAAGAAAAAATAACCCAATTTCCTTGAAATAATGCAGTATTTTCCAAATTAAAATACATATTAGAGGGACTCTATACTCTGAACAAGTGGAAGTTTCACTGCTATGGTTCAACATATGCAAACCAATTTAACAATTAATTAAAAACAAAACTTTCATTTTGTCAGGAAATGCAGAAAAAAAGCATTTTGGCAAAATATATCCTATCTGCTAAAAAAAAAATAGGTACCTCAAATATGCAAGGCTTTATACAACAAACTACAGTTACCAGATTTCTCAGGGTTGACTGAAAGACTATAAGCTTTTTATTCTAAAATCAGGAATGGGTCAGAAAGAGTCGATATGCACTTGCCTTGAAAACAGCTAATCTGGGTTTGAACTGGAGGTCCTGAGGTCAGCCAGAAGAGACCCCGAGCACAGAGCTAAGATAAGCCCTGAGCACAGTCGAGTGTGGCCCCCACAAATAAAAAATAACATCAGGAACAAAGTCAGGGCTCACACTCTTAATTAAGTCCATATTTTCAAAAGTGCTAGGTGAACCAAAGAAGCAAGTCAAAGAAAAAAAAGGTATTCAAATGGGGGGGAGAGGTGAGTAAAAAAATTATCTAGATTTTCTATATACCAGCAAAATACCCAAAGAAAAAATGAACTGTCAGATTCACAATAGGGTCAAAAAAAAACTTATTCCTAAAATACTTATAAATAAATCTAAGTGAAAGAAAGAAATCCAGTAGTGCAAGATCTATAATGAAAATTCTAGAAGACTGATGAAAAAGAAACCAGATCCCATTCTGCATTTTTGAGTTTTTTTTTTTTTTTTTTTTTTTACTTTTTGGGTCACACCCGGCAATGCTCAGGGGTTACTCCTGGCTCTGCACTCAGGAATTACTCCTGGCGGTGCTCAGGGGACCATATGGGATGCCGGGATCGAACCCGGGCGGCATGGGCCGGCCGCGTGCAAGGCAAACGCCCTACCCGCTGGGCTATCGCTCCAGCCTGAGAAATGTTTTTAAAAACAATAAAGATAGTTTTGAAGGCTCAAAATATTTCCTTTGTGCCTTTAGTAGTGTATGCGGCTAAGAAATAGATCAGGGACCGAAGGGCGGAGAGTGGGCAGGACACTTGCCTTACTAGTGGCCAAGCCAGGTTCAACGCCCTGCAAGCAGTGATGCCTAAGCACAGAGCCAAGGAGTGAGCCCTGATCACTGCTGGGTGTGGTCCAAAATAAAAACATAAAATAAATTAGAAATTTTACAAAAAATTATTTATGGAGAAAAACAAAAATGAAGATAAAACTAAGAACAGTCAAACTGAGTACTAGGAGTGGTATTTAACCTAAGTTTCTATGTTGCTCCACTGTTCAGAAGAATCATTCTATTTAGGGATAGCTTTTCATTTTCTCTATATTGCAAGTTAAGCAAATTAAACCCCACTTTATTGAGATTTATCCACCAAAGCAAAAAGGAAAAGGAGGAAAGAAATTATTATTAGTCATAAAACTGGTTAAACTACTCTTTTTGGGGATGAGATGTTTAAGACATTATGCATCAGCGGCAACAGTATTAAGTGGCCCAAGACTAGTCTATATATAATTAAGTACATCTAAAAAGTCTGACATTTCTGCAAAGAAAGAGACAAGAGGATTTTCTTACCTTTTCATTCACGAAAAACTAAAGTCCTGCAAGTCATGAGTTATACTCTAAAATTTCTCTAGGTGGATTCAAATTTACGGAGAAAACCTGAGCAAGTTTCCACACTGGGAAGTGACTTGAACCTTACCCGTTGTGCACGGCAGCTCTGGGGTCACTGCTGCTCTTCACCTTGATCATCAGCAGAGAGAGGAGAAGATAGAACATGGCCAAGCCGGAGCACAAACGGTACACAGCTTTATAGCCAACCAGAATGTTGCAAGGGACGACACCTTTCTCGTTCTCGCAAAATCCAGGAATCTAGGAAAGCAAAAGCTTGTGGTCTAGAATATTTTTAAATCAAAATGAAAACTCTGTGGAGCAATTAAACATTTTAGAAGATTAAAAAAAAATTAAAAGTATGCTTGACAGTTTGTGTTACGTGCGTATTCAAGGTAAACGTATTTTCCATCATGTGGAAGTTGAACATGTTGCTGCTTGCAGCGATGGTGCTAAACACACCTGGAGTGTGGTCAGCCAGGGAACGCCCACCGGGCTGCAGTCCACCAGACTGACCTCACTCCCGCACCGTGCAGCTCTAACCCAAGCGAGGCACCTCTTTCTCTCCAGCCCTACTTCACCCGTAATTCTCTGCCCGAGGTTTCAAAGCCCTTCTTGGCTCTCCTAGTCCCCAGGATTTCTTCACAACTTCCCCACCCCTACCCCTTAAGTACGAGTTCTTCTCAAAGCCCAGGTCTGCTCTCTCCCAACGCTCCTCTTCCGAACCTCTCGCCTGCATTTTTTAACCTTTCCGTTTGATCTGAGAACATCTCCCCACTAGATTCCATTTCAGAATTACACACCTATGTTCTCCAGTTCCACCTATGGAGTACAGAATCCCTAATAAAAACACTTATAAACTTATTATATAAACTTATATTTTTCCCTATTTCCTCTCATATAATCTGAACTCTATAAAAAAAGAATTTTTAATAAAATGCCTTTCTTTTTTTTTCTGCAGGGCAACAATTCCTTTCCAGCTGCTTGGAATCAGAATCTGATTTCTTTTATGATTTTGCTACACTGAAATATCACAGTAAACAGTAAACAGTCAATTTTACATTAAAAAAAAAAAAAAAACGATTACCGCCCCCTGTGCCCGTGACGGCCACGGGACTGCAGCAGTCTCTGCAGCGTCGAGGGGCGCGGCCTTGCCAAAACATCTGCTGTCTTCATGCGGCTTCCTCTTCCCCATCCACACACAGGAAGCTCTACTCACCTTTACGTCTCTTTAAACAGACTCACTGAGACTGTAACATTTACTTGGCCAGTTACTGAATCCCTCTTTTATCATAACACAGTCTATGTACCAGCTTTGACTTCCCAAAAAGATTAGGAGTTTCTAAAATAGGAATTATATATTATTTTACTCTGTACACTAAAGTCAGTTATATCTGTAAACATGCCATGCATTTAATCCATTTAAGAAGGAAAAAAAAGACACACCTTATTCAATTGTTCTTCCATTCCTGGTATCAACATTACACATGCGACACACACGCCAACAAGCAGGAAGAGTGCGTAGATCAACCGAGTGACGGTGGAGTTGTTTCCGCTGGGGCAGCAGCGGCACAGCAGACACGGAGCACTGCCGCACAGGCAGGGGATCTGCGGGAAGCGACATTCCATGTCAGGGAGTTTAACGACAGGAAAAAGCGACATTTTAGCATGCAAACTAGAAAAGGAACTACTAGGGGACAGTGGTCTTCGACTCACATATATTATTTATAAACTAAGACACCGTAGTTTTAGGTAAAGATAGAGCAAATCCCAACAAAAAGGTGCTTAACCCCTGTACCAAGCAAAATGAATATAATGAGTTTAAAATGAATATAATGAGTCTAAACAAAGGGAAAAGCCAGCAGCAACTCAAATTTAGCTAAAAACCAGAAGCACAGGGCTGGAACGTGGCTAGTGGAGGAGTGTGGAGCTCTCCTGAGATTCATATGAGTGAGTGATGAGGCAGGACAGTTCAGAGGGTAAGTGGATGTTTGCAGCAGGATGAGTGATGCCTACGAGAGGCCTGTGGTTGGATCCCCAATAACTAAAGGTCCCAATGAGAAGAATCAACCAGCCAGGTGTGTGCTCCCCACCCCAAAAAGTGAGTAACAAAGATAGGGGGTGTGCCCTTCCTCTGCAAAAAGAGCAATTCTCAGAATATGCAGTCCAGTCCATCACCGACTCTTACTACCCTTTAGTCCTTGCTAAGTCATAAATTCAGAGAATTTTCAAGTATCCATAAATGAAAAATTATAGTAACCTCTTCTGCATGTTGACAGTGATAATCAAGTTTCTACTAGAATTAGGCAAAGGGGATAAATGAATAGCTGGGTTAACTTCAACAGAATTCTACTCTAGACTGGTAGCATATAGCATACACCAGGGAATACTGATAGGGACCAGCAAACGGTATTAGCAAAGCAAACTGCATATGCTCTTATAAGGACCAACGTTATCACCCCAGGAGAGCAGCACAGCAAGTCTTAAATAACTTTACTTTGTTCAAGGTTGTTTCACTCCAACTTGAGGTGGGGAGTTTTGGGGTATCCTGAGCAACATATAATAATTCATATCAGATTCAAGCTGTTTAAAAGCAATGATAAACAGAAGTACCTTAAAAAACAGGAAGAAAAATAAAAGCATATTAAAAAAATAAAATAACTTTTTTAGTAAGAAGCAGTGAAGACAAAACCGATTAACGACTGAACAAAGTTGTACACATACAACACCGTGCACAGGAAAATAGCTTTCAAAAGTGACATAAAATAACATATTTCAGGCACTGAAAAGACAGAAAAGACCAAAAAAAAATCCATATCCTGCAGATCAAAACTATCAGAAATGTTGAGAATTTTTCAAACAAAAGAAAATTACAGCAGACAGAAAGATGGATCTGCACAGAAATGCAGAACAGAAATGGTATCTACCAGGGGCAGGAGAGCTTAGCACACACAGCTAAGCGTATGCTTTACGGCAGGAGGCCCAAGCTCTATCTCAGGTGTGGCTGTAAAAAGCAACACCAAAACCAAACAAACAAAAAAACAAACAAAAAACAAACAAATAAACATATTATCTACTTTTTCCTTAGGGAAACAAACTATTTTAGATACCGTTTTAAAGCAAAGACAATGTCCTTGTGAGGACAATATCCTTTAAAGATATCAGAGGAGGAAGTAAAAAGTAAGAAAACTGCAACCAGGCTTAAGGAGACATTGAATTTTATTAGAGTAGGGTGCCTGAATGAGAAATGAATGGCACTAGAACATACGAAAAGTTAAACATGATCATAGGCAGGTTGAGAAAGGGTAAGGTACTGGCCTTGCACGCAATCGATTTTGAAATCGACCCAGTTCAAAACAGGGCCTCTCCCAAGATTCCCCAAGCTCACCAGAAGTGACCTTGAGCGCAGAACCAGGAGTAAAGCCTGTGCATCAATAGCTATGGCCCAGAAAACAGCATCATAAAAAATAATTAATTAGAAGCAAACACCACAAACTCTAGGCCAGAGCAATAGCACAGCAGGCAGGGTGTTTGCCTTGCACATGGCCAACCTGGGTTCGATCCCCAGCATCCCATATGGTCCCCGAGCACCGCCAGAAGTAATTCCTGAGTGCAGAGCCAGGAGTAACCCCTGAGCATTGCTGGGGTGACCCAAAAAAGCAAAAAGAAAAAAATAATAATAATAAAATTTTAAAAAAAAAAACACCACAAACTCTAAAGCTATTGCTAAAAAAACAAACTGAGTAGGAATATTAAAAAGTTCAAGGAAGCAACAGAGTACTAAAATAATGCTCAATCCAAACTAAGGCAAAATAAAAGGGTTAATGGACAGTGATAACGGTGACCTATAAAATAATGGCTAATTTGAATCCACACAATTAAAAGGCCTCCGCCACCCAAGTTTTGGGGCCACACCTAGTCATGCTCAGCACTTCCTCCTGGCTCTGTGCTCAGGGATCACTCCAGGTGGGCTCTGGCGCATATGGCGGCTGCTGGCAACTGAACCCAGGTTGACCATGTACAAGGCAAGCGCCCTATGTGCTGCACTACTGCTCCGACACGACATCCCAGGTGGTCCCTGGACCACCACCAGGTAATTCCTGAGCAGAGTGCCCTGGTGTGCCCCCCAAATTCCTTTCCTCCCCCAAAAAGTAACAACCATGGGATCATGGGAATTCGTTTATAAAACAACCACTTTATTGTTTATAAAACAACCACTGACATAAAAATGAACTTAAGGTTAACACACAGACTAAGGTCAGGAAAATAACTCAAGAGGCAGAGCACATACCTAGGATGAGCAAATCCCTGAGTTAAATCCCTGGCATGTCACACACTGTCCAATGAGGCACTAGCGGCGTGGACCACCACTGAGAACCGGAGACCCTGAGCACTAAAGGACCACACCAGCACCAAGTATCGGAGTCTGCCTAGTTCAACGGAATATACCAGTACTTTCCTTTTGAAACAGCGAGAATGAAAAACTAAAATACCTTTATAAGGAAAATACAAACTTAAGTATTAAAATAAAAGAAACAACAGAAGAATATATCTGGAAGGTACAAGGTATTAAAGTCTTCACAGAAAGAAAAGTAAAGCAGCGATTAAAACTGCAGAAGAAAAATCAACAAGCAGAAAAAGAACTAGTGTCAGGAACCTCCAATAAGAAAAGTGACCCAAAAAAGAAAAAGAAAAGAAAAGAAAAGAAAAGCAAAAGTGAAAATGGAATAACTGGCTGAATGCCTTTTGAAAAGCAGTTAAAATTCCTAAATGTCTCTCCACTGCACTGGTTGACTAAAAAACATACAGCAAGGTCTCACCCAGAGTACTAAAGGCACTTTGGACTGAATAATTCTTTGCTTTGGGAGGCTGCCATGTGTACTGATGAATGTCCAGCAGTTTTTCCGGCCTCAACCTACTAGATGCTCTTAATGCCTTTCCCTAAGTAGTGAGAAAGAAAAATACATGCAGTCACTGTCGAGTGTCCTACAACTAAAGTAGAAGTATTTCTCCCGAAGGAATTTCTTTAGGAAATTCTTCTGATTAAGAAATGTTTACTTCACATTCCCTCATTCTTATTATTTTGCTAATGCTAGAAAATGAAATTCAATGTTCTGTTTAAAATGCATTTAGCACAACAACATCCCCAAACTGTACTTTTATCTCTCCATCTACTGTATAGAAGCATACAAAGAGATCTGGAAAAGTATCAGATTTTCTCTTGATGTTTTAACGTTTAGCACAAAAATACACTGTGGCAATGGCACACTCTTCCTCTTTCTTAAATAACTCAAGCAAAAAATGTTAGTTTAGGTTTAGTCATTGAAAAAATAATCTACTCTAGTCACTAGAACCAATGACTAGGGATGAGGAAAAGGGATTTACCTCAGCATAAACTACTGTACTGAGTTGAATGGGATTAACTGAGAAGTTCAGAGATTATGTTAGGGAGTTTTTAATAGTTTAATCGAATCGAATTTAGTTATCAAATACATTTGAACAAGTTTAAATCTGTCAATATCTTTTAGGTAAGCAAGATTACTGAATATTGTGGGAAAAATGGATCTAAATAATCACAAGATAAATTTTCCTTCAACTGCTACTAAACTGTACCCAAATTGAACAAATTAAAAGAAAACCAAAACTGCTACTACAGAACCGATTCTTGGACTGGGCACAAAAACGTTGAACAATGATGAGCAATTTAGTCACTACCCTCTCTGTCAGTCACTTGGTCACTTGAATCCCGTTATTCATCGACTTGCTCAGTGGGCGCCAGTAACATTTCCATTGGACCCTATCATGTACCAATGTAGCCCAATGGCATCTGGTTGATTCGGGAATATGAAGAGCCTCAAACCGTTCCTTCAGGGTCTTGACGAAGAATGCAGATACACCTGGCAGAGCAGATACCAGCTTTCCCCAGTGAACCCCCTGCATTCCACGGACTACGAGAGCGACCTCTGTCAGTGATCTTAATTATTAATTGGGCTGTATCCACTGATGACTGGATAAAGAAACTTTAGTACATCTACACAGTGGAATACTATGCAGCTGTTAGGAGAAATGAAGTTATGAAATTTGCCTATAAATGGATGGACTTGGAGAGGATCATGCTGAGTGAAATTAGCCAGGAGAAAAACAGATAAAGAATGACTGCATCTATTTGCATGACATAAATATATATACACACACACATATATATATCATGATACTAATATTCAAGGTCAGGCAAAAGCTGGATCAGGAGGTCTAGTTAACAGGTGGAATCTACCACAAACGTGTGGGAGTCAGAGGTTAGGTAAGACAGAGAAAGGAACAGTGTGCTAATAATCGTCAAAAATGGTAATACCAGCCTACAACTGAGCATTGAATATAGGCAAAAAGATTCAAACGATAGCCTCTAAATGTATGTGTTGCAATCCACAATATGTAAGGGATGGAGGAGGGAGAGAGAGAGAGAGAGAGAGAGAGAGAGAGAGAGAGAGAGAGAGAGAGAGAGAGAGAGAGATAAAGAACCAGCCATAGAGGCAGGCGGGGAGGGGAGAGGGAATCGGGGACATTGGTGGTGGGAGATGGGCACTGGTGGAGGGATTGGTGCTGGAACACTGTATGACTGAAACCCAAACATGAACATCTTTGTAACTGTATATCTCACGGTGGTATAATAAAGCATTTTAAGAAGTTAATAAATAAAAACTAAAAAAAAAAAATTAAAAAGAGGGCTATCTCCTCGTTTACTCACTAACATGCATCAAAACTAATAGTCATGGTAAAGCAGTGTCAATTTTATCACGACTGTACTAATTAATAAAGGCGGCAATTAACACCAATGGAAATACAAATTTTTCATATTGTTCACTAGAACTATTTTCTACTGATTTGAAACATGCCTTTAAAATAGTCTTACAATTTTTAAAGCTGGGCGAGAGCAACAGTGTAGAGGGTCTGGGGCTTGCCTTCCTTGCTCCGGACCCAGGTTTGATCCCTGGGATCCCATTTGGTCCTGCAGGCCCCTTCTCGGGTGCTGTCAGAAGTAAGCCGACACACTCCCTCCCACCCGTTTTTTAATTGTGAGAAGCTTGGGGATGAAACCCAGATCACATCACGAGTATGAGACATATTCTAACCTCTACACGATGGGTCATATCCCCAATCTCATCAAATAAAAATATTAAAGTACATTTAACCTGGAGACAAAAATGGTTGGTTTTCACGGCTCTGTAATTCAGGGGGAAAAAGGAAAATGTGTATGACTCCGTTTTTGTAGTTGCTGGATTTTCGGCCCCACCGACTCAGTGGTACTGAGTTGCTTTGTGGTACTCCGAGAACCCAAGGTGATGGCAGAATGGAAATGGGGTCAGTCACGATTCAAGGCAAGCGCCTTAACCCCTTTACTACACCTTTTAAAACTCAGTAAAGCTTCCAAAAAAGATCGTCATCTATGGGTGAGATCTGCCACTGCAAGACATCCTTGAAGAAGGTAGCAAGAGAATCTTAACTGTAATTTTAGCATAATTTTCATCATAAGAATCATGTATCTAACACGTACACCTGCCCTTTTTGTTTTAAAACAAAGATTTAATTCCCCAACTTTTCAGATTAAAATTTTTTAAAAAATAAAGGTTCCAATGCCACACACAAGAAAAACATAATCAAGACCTAGATTATATTGAGGCAGTTAACAACCTCAGGGTATTTGCAGTTAAAGCCGAAATCAAAGCATCTAGAAATGCGATGAGGTATGTGTAAAACAATCAAATGTTGTCAAATAAGGGAGGGGGACATCTGAAAATCAAACCAAAAAATTATAATAAGTAAAATGTGCGATCCACTGATTTTTTAAAAAAATGACTCTAACCCAAAATACCATTATGAAGTGTAAAGCACAAATAAAAACTCTCCTGGGCACTTGAAAAAATAAGTGACCATGAAATGCATTTTTTATTTTGTACCACATGAATCAAGCAATCTCACCAGGCCAATCAAATATGGTTTCGCCCTCAACACCACAACTGACAAACGCAACTGACAAATGCAACCTACGCCGAGTAAAAACAGTCGAAATTTCAGGCCAGGAGAAAAGCAGCATCCTTGATGCCCAGGCACACTAGCCCACGGCCTGATGCCCAGGCACACTAGTCCACGGCCTGATGCCCAGGCACACTAGCCCACGGCCTTTGACGCTGTTCTGCCCTGCAGCGGGAGCGCTCAGCCGCTGCGCCAGAGCTGCAGACTGCAAACACGGAATCCCGGCTGGGCCGCACGCACAGGGGGCACGTCTTCACACAAAGAGGCCGACGTGCCTCCCGGGACGACACCGCTGCAGTGTGAGGTCGCGGGGAGGGATGACCAGGGGCGATGCGCAACGCGACACAGACGCCCGCACCAGAGAAGACAAGAGCGAGGGCCCGGGACAAACGGGGGCGCAGCCTTCATGACGGATGGCGTGGGCGAGACTAACGGGCCTCGTCTCCATTCCTCCCTGGGGGAGGGTCCGTCTTCCCGCCTCCAACATGACCCAGGGATGATGGGTTCGTGCCAAGAATCCAGGGCCCGAAGCTAAGTCTAGACAGCGTAGGAAACGAGAAGAAAATGGGGACGCGAGCGCTCCCCTTTGGGTGGGGTAGCCGCTCCTTCGGGGCCGCACCCAGCGCGATCGGTTCCCTTTCTCCTCTGCCTCTCACGCGAAGAGTCCCGCGGGACGGCCAACAATCACTTACCCAGCTCGCCATGGAGCACAATCCCAAAACGCTCCCCATCGTCCCGACGTCGCAGGAGCGGCCCGGGCCGACAAGATGGAGCCACCACCTTTCCTGTCTCCGGTTGCTTATTTACTATCCACAGGGCACTTCCGGGGGCCGAACTCGTCCCGCCCCACAGCTTGCGTCACTTCCTGGGAGCCTGGGCGGGTCGGAAGGGTTGGAGGAGCGACGCAGTGCTAGTGCGCGTGCGCGTATTCCGTTTTTGGAACTGAAAGCGCTGTTGCGGGCCTAAAGCTATAGGACTTTACTCCCACCCCCCATGCCTTTAATTTGCCAGTGTAAGGAGACGATCCGAAACAGTCCATTTTTATTTCATGCTTATTGAAATCTGGGTAATAAGTAGAGCATGGAGTCAACCTAACTGCTTTAGGGAATTGCTTTCTGCTCCATGTTCATTGTCTCCACGTGCACCAATGTTTCGTCTTTCCATTTGTGCCCCTTATTTTCCACTTAGATTTTCTGTTTATTCTTGCAACTCACTGCCTGTGGCAAGTTTAATTAAAGTAACTCTAATGTTCAAGCGTTTGGCACTTTAGCAATGTCCTTTGCTGCTGGCGGCGCATATAAAAATTGTAAACTGTCAAGCTCTGGCCAGAAGTTTGTTCATTCGGAGTTTAAGTTTGATAGACAAATAATTATAAAATCACAAATATTGATTTTATTGAATATCACAGCTATCAAGACCTTTGTAAGTCTTTTTTAATATTTTATTACACCACCATGTGATATACAATTACAAAGATGTTCATGTTTGGGTTTCAGTCACACAGTCTTCCAGCACCCATCCCTCCACCAGTGCCCATCTCCCACCACCAATGTCCCCACTTCCCTCCCTCCTCCCCCAGCCTGCCTCTATGGCAAGTTCTTTGTCTCTCTCTCTCTTTCTTTCTCTCTTCTCTTACACATTGTGGATTGCAATACATTTAGAGATTATCATGTATATCTTTTCTCCTATATTCAATGCTCAGTTCTAGGCTGGCATTATCACTTTTGACAGATATTAGCACACTGTTCCCTTCTCTGTCTCACCTAACCTCTGATTCCCATATGTCCGTGGTAGATTCCACCTTTTTTTTTAATTGAAAGATGCTCATGTAGAGTCTTGGTTCCACAGGGTTCCAACACCCACCCTCCGCCCAAACCCATTTCCCATCACCAATGTCCGCACCTCCCTCCCCCTCCCGCACCCCAACCACCTGGCGGGCTCTGCATGTCATTTCCTTCCTCTCTATATCTCCCCTCCCAACAAATTTTCCTGCTCTTCGTGGAATGCAGTGCACCAAAAGACATCACTGTTTCACCACCCTAGTGGCCCGCTCGGCGGCCGCAACCTGGGCTCAAACTGGTTTTGCTCTGTTCCTCTGGTCGTGAGGCAGTTTCCCAGTGTCCGGACAACGAACATGGTGGCTAGTGTGATGGATGAGTCTCATCCGGCTGCTTCTGGGACCCCCCGGAGGCGGCGGGCCCACTCCCAAAAGCCCATCTGCCCTCCTCAGGGTTCCATGAAGACCTTTGTAAGTCTTGCTTTTCCTAAGATAAAGGAGATCTTCAGAAAACGTAAGCATAAAAGTGAATTCTAGGTCTGGTTCTGTTTTCTGGGCCACTCCCGGCAGTGCTCAGATCGTGCTCCAGGCTCTGTTGGTGGGGTTCAGAACCATATGCCAAGGCAGAATGAAACCTGGGGTCAGCTAGCTGTGTACAAGGTAAGCAACCTGTGTGCCGATCTATCTCCAGACCCCTAGCTCTTATTTTTATTGTGATGGGTCTGAAGATATTTTTGGGAGAAGAGTGCAGCATACAGGACAAACTAGAAATAATCATCGACATAACAAATTCTAAAGTTTATAGTATGAAGTGAAAAATTTATTTATTTATTTGCTTGTTTGTTTGTTTATTTATTTATTTATTTATTTATTGCTTTTGGGGTCACACCCGGCGATGCTCAGGGGTCACTCCTGGCTCTGCACTCAGGAATTACTCCTGGCGCTGCTCAGGGGACCATATGGGATGCCGGGGATCGAACCCGGGCCAGCACAGGCTGGCCACGTGCAAGGAAAACTCCCTACCCGCTGGGCTATGGCTCCGGCCCCTGAAGTGAAAAATGTTAAGATAACAGGATTCTGAAGAGATTGCAAGTACAAACTGATAGCAAAAGAGATGAATGGCATCATCACACAGGTTTAGTTTGGACATGCTAACACTAGACTCTCTGAAAATGCTGCTTTGGGAACCAGACTATTCAAATACAACTGTCAAGATAATTTACATTGCAGTTAAGGTTGAGGAAAATAAACAGGAAATGTAGATTTCTAAGATAAAAATATTAGCATTGGAAAGTTATTGGAATTATTTACTCCACTTTGGTTGATAATATCACTCTCCCAAGAACACACCACTCCTTTCCCAAGTCTGCGCTTTAAATTGTTTTCAGAATAAGTGAAAATACCTTTAGATAGTTGACTCCTCCAATTTTCAGTATCCCAAGTAAAATATGTACCCTAAAGCATCGTGATTAAATAATATCTCCTACTTCACACTAAAGTGGGAGTTTCATACTTCTGTGCCTTTGAACTTTTCTCCTTCTCTCAGGAAGCTAATGTTGAATTCCATTCCCACTTTTGGTCCTCCCGGTGATTTCCCATCATTCACTCATGCCCTACCCACTTGTCCCCCTTTTCTAAAATGCTTTTTTTAGGTCCCTCACTCCTATCTCTCCCCAACATGCTTGGTTTTGTATCTCCACATTATAATTACTTGTTCTCTAAACCTCTCTCTCTCAAATATTGACCTCCTTCAGATCTGAAATTTCTGTTGTTTATTTATCTTGACCCCAGAATTAAAGTTGGAATATCTACTACAATAAGGGAGCCCAACAACATGCAAATTATGGTGACTTTTCTTTTTCAAATAAGAAAGTCTTACGGTAACTATGATACATCTACACCATGGAATACTATGCAGCTGTTAGGAAAAGCGAAGTTATGAAAATTGCCTATAAATGGAGGGATTGGAGAATATCATGTTGACTGAAATTTTCCAGAGGGAAAAGGATAGATACAGAATGACTGCATTCATTTATGAAATATTAAGAAAATAGTATGATACTGATATCCAAGGCCAGGCAAATCATGGACTAGGAAGACTTGTCAATGGTTCAATCTACTGCAAGTGGGTGGGAGTCAGAAGCTAGGTAAGACAAAGAAGGGACCAGAGTGCTAATAATTGTTAGAAATCGTAATGCCAGCCTTGAACTGGAGCATTTAATGTAGGCAAAGGGATACACATGATCACTTATAAATGTATGTATTAGAAGCCACAATGTGTAAAAGAGAGAGAGGGAGAGAGATTGAGATAGAGAGAAATAGAGAGAGAGACAGAGAAAGAGACAGAAAGACAGAGAAAGAGAGACAGAAATACAGAGAAAGAGAGAAGAGAGAGAGAGAAAGAGAGGGCAAAGTGCCTGCCATAGAGGCAGGCTGTGGAAGGGAGGAGAAAATCAAGTGACATTGGTGGTGGGAAATGGGCACTGGTGGAGGGATGGGTGCTGGAACACTGTAAGACTGAAACCTGGGGCCAGAGCCATAGCCCAGTGGGTAGGGTGTTAGCCTTGCACGTGGCCAGCTCATGCTGGCCCGGGTTCAATCCCTAGCATCCCATATGGTCCCCGAGCACCGCCAGGTGTAATTCCTGAGTGCAGAGTCAGGAGTAACCCCTGAGCATTGCCAGGTGTGACCCAAGAAGCAAAAAAAAAAAAAAAAAAAAAGAAGAAAGAAAAGAAAGAAAAAAAAAGACTGAAATCTAATCATGATCAGTTTTGTAATTGCATATCTCATGGTGGTATAGTAAAATTTAAAAAAAAATTAAATGAAAATAAGTCTTAAGGTATCAGTCTGGTTTTCCTCACTAATTTTTAAGTGAAAAACTTAAAATGATTTCTTTCACAGTGGTATAATAAAAATTTAAAAAATAAATAAATAAATAAATAGTTTTATTCCTAAAAAACAAAAAAAAAATAAAAATAAATACAGTGTAAGATACAATTTTTATAGTATATCAGATATGAAGTAGAAGCAGTTTTTCCATACTACTTTACTTTTCTTTTAATTTTCTTGTTATGGTTTATGTAACATGGTTACAACTGTGTTAGTAGTATTAATGTACAAAGTTACTGCACCACTGTCACTGTATCACTCTCTTCCCGTTCATCATCGATTTGCTGGAGCGGGCACCAGCAACCTCTCCATATGACCTGTCTCATGCAAGTAGAGCCCAAGGGCACCTGCTTGCTCCAAGAACATAAAGAGCCTCAAAACCATTTCATTAGGTCATGGGAATGAGGTCTATAATTGTTACTGATATCTGGCATATCAAATACGACACGAGTAGCTTGCCAGGCTCTGCCGTGCGGGTAGCATACTCTTGTAGGCATCTCAAAATCCAGCATTTATTGATGAACAGCATTTATTGATGTGATAGGCTGGTCTGCTGGGTGGAGTCCTGACGAGGGGGAAGACCAAATGTGGAAAATGGAGGTCCGCATGGAGTGGGGGGTCGTCTGGCTTGTTGTGAGGCTCTGCTGGGGTGGCAGGCCAGGGCTAGAACCTGCCATCCCTCCCGGGTGCCTCATGAGCAGCTGGGCACAGTGAGAGCCAGTAGCAGCTCTGCCCCATGTCTGTCTCTCTGCAGAGAGAGAGACTGCACCACACCACCACCAAAAGGCCAGTACATCCCACCAATATCTTTATATTTATTCTAGTTCTAGTGTAGTCCAAGGGCATCTGCTCACTCCAGGAACATGAAGAGCCTCAAACCATTACTTCAGTTCATGGGAATCACTGTATCACTGTATCACTGTCTTCCCATTCATCATCAATTTCCTCGAGCGGGCACCAGTAATATCTCCATATGTCCTGTCTCATGCCAGTAGAGCCCAAGGGCATCCGCTTGCTCCAGGAACATAAAGAGCCTCAAACCATTCCATCAGGTCATGGGAATGAGATCCAAAATTGCTACTGGTATTTGGCATATCAAATACGACACGGGTAGCTTGCCAGGCTCTGCTGTGTGGGTGGCATACTCTTGTAGTCAGCGAGCCGGGCTGTGATCAGCTCTTCTGCTGGGTGGAAATTCTATAAGAAATTCTACAAGATGGTCATAATTCACATACAATAGAATATGCCCTTTTCAAATATAATACATTCACAGTCTTTTTAACAGACTTCATCTGTCAGTTTGCTCTCATATTCCTAGCATCAAAAGCACTGTCAACCTCACACCAGACACCCAGACTTCCAGCTAATGAAGGCATAAAATCCCACAGGTCACACCACCTTTTCCTGGGATCACTTTGAATTCAAATCAGAAAGTGCCTCTATTTTCTGTTCATGGGAATGTGGTTTATAATTGTTACCGGTTGTTGACATATCAAATACGACACGGGTAGCTTGCCAGGCTCTGCCATGCAGGTGGGATACTCTTGTAGTAGCCTCTCATCTCATGCATTTATTGATGAACAGCGCAGCAAAAGCGGCCCGCAAGACTGCTAAAGATCAGCTATTCTTCTGGGTGGAGCTCTAACGAGCTGTGGAGTCTGAATGTTGAAAATGGCAGCCTTCATGGTGTGGGGGTTCCTCTGGTTCTTGAGAGACTCCTGATCATTCAAAGAGGAATTAGGACTTTGGATGATTCCGATTGATAAAAGTATGGGGAATTTGAATTTGGCCGTGAGCACAGTTCTTTTTATTTCGTGTCTTCACTGAAAGTGCATCTATGGGCCTGTGGCTGAGGCTCAAGTGGCAGAACACGCGCTTGCATGACCGCCAACCACTTGGCTCCTCCAGAGGCCTCTGGTTTTCACGACCAATTTTTCTAATGACCAGGGCCTAGGCTGATGTTCAAGTTCTTGTGATATGGGGGGGGTCGACTCCCAGCCGTCCTGGTGCTGCTCCGGAGGTATGTCTGACAGGACACATGAAGATGTTACTGGTGCCCACTCGAGCAAACCAATGAACAACGGGAAGACAAGTGATACAGTGAATTCTAGTTCACTTTATTTTCCTCTGCTATACCTCCTCCACCTACTAGGTAATCTGGGTTTTATAATCCAGGTTCAAGGGTTTGTCACTGTTCCATATTGTCTATTCCATTGTGTTCCTCTGTAGGTCCTAGGTGAGTGAGCCCATCAGTATTTGCCTTTCTCCCCTGACATACTTTGTTTAACACAATGCCTTTCCATTCTAGCGAATTGGCAGTAACTATGATTTCACATCGTCTCACAGCTGCATTGTGTGTTTACACCTAATTCCATGCTATGATCCGATAATGTGGCATTGATCAAATGCCATAATTCAGAACATTACTGGAACCATCCCAGGGTTATCTCAGGGTTTTAAGGGGGACCCTCCAGGTTAGTGCTTAATAGAAGTGCTCAGTGGCCTCCAGGGTTGCACCCAGTGATGCTTTGTGTCCCTTGCCCTGCTGAGGATCCATCTTGAATTCAAACACCTTAATCCCATGCACCTTTACCCTTGTACTATCTCTCCAACCCTGTAAGATTTTTATCTGTGGGGGGGTAGCATACCCAGTGTTGTTCAGGGTTTATTCATACCTCTGCAGGGATCACTCCTGTCCTGCTCGGGGACCAAACTCCTATTCACTGCATGTAAGGCAAGCACCCTATCCAATGTACTATAGCTCCAGGCCCAGAAGTAATGATCTTTAGACAAATAACTCAATAGTATTTAAAAACAACCTATTTTCAACATATTTTTACATTTTAAACATAATTTTTAAAAAATTTAATTTAATTTAATTTTTTAAACAATTACTAAAAATGTTCTTGTTTGGGTTTCGGCCATAGAGTGTTCCAGCACCCATCCCTCCACCAGTCCCATTTCCCATCATCAATGTCCCCGATTCCCTCCCCCTCCCCTAGCCTGCCTCCATGGCAGGTTCTCCATCTCTTTTCTCCCTTTCTCTTCCTCTTTCTTTCTCCCCTCTCTTACATAAACATAAAAATTTTTAATTAAGCATTTTATTATACCACTGTGAGATATACAATTACAACGTTGTTCTTGTTTAGAGGTTTCGGTCACATAGTGTTCCAGCACCGCCATCCACCAGTGCCCATTTCCCACCACCAATGTCCCCAATTCCCTCCCCCTCCCATAGCCTGCCTAAATGGCAGGTTCTTTTTTCTTTTTTGGGTCACACCCGGCGATGCTCAGGGGTTACTCCTGGCTCTGCACTCAGGAATTACTCCTGGCAGTGCTCGGGGGACCATATGGGATGCCGGGAATCGAACCCAGGCCGGCATGGGCCGGCCGCGTGCAAGGCAAACGCCCTACCAGCTGGGCTATCGCTCTGGCCCATGGCAGGTTCTTTATCTCTCTTCTTTCTCCCGCTCTCTCCCTTTCTTCTCCTACACATTGTGGGGTGCACTACATACACTTTGAAGCCATCATGTGCATTTTTTTTTTGCCTGTATTTAATGCTCAGTTCTAGGTTGGTATTAGCCCTTTCGACATTTATTCACACATGTTCCCTTCTCTGTCTTACCTAACCTCTGACTCCCTCATGTTTGAGGTAATTTCCACTTTTGGTAAGACCACCTGATATATTTAACATAAACATAAAATTTTTAATGAAGCTTCTGATTTGTTTCCATAAGATTTTCTCTGGAAGACTAGTCTCATATTTTAGCAATATATCTGACATATATACTATACTCAATATTTAAATAAATAAATCCAATGTAGTTTGGCATATTTACAAACTACAGAATTTAAAATAAATGTGAAATAAATGTGAGAGCATACTCTTCAAGCCTGTGTTCTCCCTTGAAAGCATACCTTGCTTGCTTGTCTCTATGTCTCTGCCTTTTCCGCTCTTTCTCTTCTTCCACACCTTTCTAAGTAAATTTCGTTCAATAAATACTACCTTGCTTCACTAAAAAAGATAAATTTGTGTAATTGAAAATTTCAAAGTTGATGCAAAGTGAATTTGAAAATTTCTTTTCATTCTCTTTCCATGAAGCTTTACTGCTTGAATGTTCTACTATAGTTCATTCTGTAAGATTATAGATTATCTTATATGCCCTCAAAGCAATTTAATAAATATATATAAAGTTATAAGAAGAAGCATAGTGGCAGGAGGAACTAATCCAGGGAAGATTTCGATGACGGTTATTTAGGGTTACTTTCTGTATGTTTTTGAACACTTACAGAAAATAATGTTTCAGGAGACTCAAAATTTCTGATGCTTTTTTAAAACTTTATTTTTTTGGGGTGGATTTTGAGTCACATCCTGCAGTACTCAGGGCTCGCTTCTAGTTTTGTCTTCAATATCACTCCTGAGGGGCTGCAGGAAACATGGGATGCCAAGGATTGAATTCTGGCCAGCTATGTATAAAGGCAAGCACTCTCCTTGATTTACTGCAGTTCCAAGCCCTCAAAACTATTTTTTTTAAATAATCTGTTATATCAAAATCTGAAAATGTATCTATTTTTCACCAGATCGCACTAATTTCTCAAAAATACTGAAAAGTGAAATAAGCCTATATATTTATACTCTTAAATTAAAAGGCATTACTAAACTTTATAACACAGACCAGTCTAGATAAAAGCAATTTATGATGAAATGGAAAAATATTTTATGATGTTCCTCTTACCTTCTATACTACCCTTAAAATTTCAGTAAAATTATACAGTTTCAATGCAAATCAACACTAAATTAAACTAACTTATAAAGCAAAATTTAATTTCCTATATTTTCTTTGTTGATAGGAAAGATCACAAGTGTGTAAATATGATGAAGTAGCTCCATGAAACCTCACTTGGCTAATGGATGCAACCTGAACTCTTTTACTCATGAACAAGGGACTGTTTTGGAAAACATTTTAATCTGTGACTTGTTTTAAGATTTTATTTAATAAGCAAGAAATATGTGTTGCTATAAATTGTAACAAAGAAATGCATAGTAAGCATTAAGAATTTATAAAACTTCCTCAACTTTTGCAACTACACAGCCAATTTAAAGGTTCACAGCATTCAAATCATTCTCAATTTCAGAAGGTGTCAGCTGTCTACCAAGAAACTTGCATTAAATAGAGGTGGATAAGGAAGTCTTGCCAAAAAGTCATTTCTTTTATCAATAATACCTTAGTCACTGAGGCAAAAAGCAGAAAAATTAAACTGAACTGAAAGCATAAAGTTTTGTTGTGACTCTTTGGATGGCAAGCAATTTTTAAAAGCACCTTACTCATGTGTTTTTGCATATAATTCCAACTTCAGGGCTACATGATTCTATTAGGTGTTCCCCTAACTCCCAGATTATTTTTAGCATTTGTTTACATGTAAAATTAAGATTCTTCTTCTATATTCACTCCCTCTTCCAAAAATTCCTTTAACAAATATTAGTAGCAAATGACTGATATCAGTTGTTATTATTCTTTTCTAAAACTGGCAGTGCTTGGCTCCAGCCCCAGGCTGTGTTCAACACAGCTTCTAGGGTCAGCAGAAACGTAGAAACGTGGACTGATGTGGCTGCGCCTGCTGAACTTGGAGAGGGGATTGGGGTCCCACCTCCCATCCCCTCCACCTCCATGTCCCAGCGGGCCTGGCTATGACCCCACAGCCTCCACCACCAGCAAAGCTGGAGAAGAGACAGGCCAGATGCACAGCTGCACAGGCGTATGGCCACAATGTGGCCACAGGCCAGTCTTAAATAATAATCAAGTTTAGGACCAGGTCCTTCCCAGGATCTTGCCTATATGTACACTGTAATGATCATTGTAGTTGTAACCAGTTTAAACTTGGGGGCTGATGGGGAATGGGGAGGCGGGGTATGGACCTTGGCCTATGGTAGTCATAGGGGCACATTGGTGGTGGGACATTGGTGGTGGGAATGGGGCACTTCGTAGAGGGCGGGTGCTGGAACACTGCATGACTGAGACCCAAGTATGAACATCTTTTAATTGTATATCTGACAGTGTTATAATAGAATAAAAAAAACTGGCAGTGCTATTGTAACAAATTCATAAAGTCTTTTAATTTTGTATCTTGATTTTCTCCCCAAATGTTTAAGGCCAGGTCTTCAGCCAAAGAGATAGTAGAGTGAAAAGGATACTTGCCTTTCAATTGACAGACCCAGGTTTGATTCACAGCATCCTGTGTGGTCCCCTGAGCACTGCCAGGCACAATTACTAAGTGCAGGCAGAGTCAGGATTAATCCCTGAGCATCACCAGGTGTAGCTCTTAAACAAAACAGAACAAAATGTCTAAGGGCAGCTTAAAAGAGTCATCAAAAGTGGATATTATAATGCATGATGAATATGTGTAGGTATTATTTATATTGACCAATACATATGGTGGTTTTGTATAAATAAGTCTAATGTTTTGTATGAGATTGTAGGATGACAATCTCTTTTAAGAAGTTGATGATTCTATATGAATTTATCTTTAAGTAGTAGCTCAGCTTCCTCTATGTTTAGTATAAAGAAAAATTGTAGTCTTCACTGTTAGAAATATGATATTTAGTAATAAACACTATGTTTGTTTTACAAGTGGAATGGTCTGAATGTTGTTTCTCCTTCCCCTAAACATGGAAATCCTCAAAGATAAAGGTACTGGGGGGTGCAACTCTTGGGAGGTGCTTCAGTGGTAAGGGCTAAAGCCCTCATATATCAGATCAGTGCAAATGTCTCACATTTATGAATTTAAGTAACAATGATAAATATAATTTTGGCACAAATCATTAAGTAGTGCTTAATTATGTGTTCCATGCTGAAGTAAAATATATAAGATTATTTTAAAAATAGTAACATAGGACTTGTCATCAGGCTTTAATTATCAGTGGCTACGTGAAATTCTCTGACTTACTAACTGGGTGTTTTCCTTCAGGCTTACAATGAAAATTTAATACTGCATGTAGTCATTTATAATAATGGCTTGCAAGCAAGACAGATTTTAGATTAACATGTTAATGTTATTATTAGTGAGAATGATGTTTAGAATAAGGTAATATAATGTTTAGAGTAAGGTAATATAAAAGTAGCTAAGTGACTACTTTTTTTCTACATGTATCTTGAATGTGTGTACCTACAAGTTGAGACTGAAAACAAGATTCTATTTTTCTTTTAAGTGAGGCATTAATTAATTATTGAAAATGTGTAATACTCTTTCTCGAAGTCCAGTGATATCACTGGACTTCGAGATGACTGCAAGAGTATGCTACCTGCACGGCAGAGCCTGGCAAGCTACCCGTGTTGTATTTGATATGCCAAATACCAGTAACAATTATAGACCTCATTCGGAATGGATTGTGGCTCTTTATGTTCCTGGAGCAAGCAGATGCCCTTGGGCTTTACTAGCATGAGACAGGACATATGGAGATGTTACTGGGGCCCGCTCGAGCAAATCGATGAACAACTGGAAGACAGTGACAGTGATACAGTGTAATACCCTTTAGAAATCTGGAAGTAACATACCTTTCTTAACCTACTAGAGGGGCAATCATATATACCATTTTTAAGTTTTTCAATGCCACATATAGGGGAGTCTGTCTTGACTTTTTTGAAAAAAAGCTCTTTTAATATTTCTTGAAACTGGTTTCTAGGCTATGAATTCTCTAAACTGTTTCCTGTCCATGAAACACTGTATAGTTCCTCCAAATATTACTGATATTCTAGTTGGGTAGAGTATTCTTGGCTAGGTGTTCATTTCACTAAGTTTTTGTACTGTATAATTCTATACTCTTCTTGTTCATAGAATCTTATTTATAGATATGCTGTAGTTCTTTTTGGTCTTTCTTAGTATGTAAATTCCTTCTTTAATCTTGCTGCTTTTCGATATTTGTCACTATCTTTGGCTTTGTCTTTTACTACAATGTGCCTATGAGTTTTTCTAGTTGAGTCTATTTTCACACTCTCCACCCTAAAAAGATTAGAGATATTTTAAATTGTCTTTTCATATTATACTTTCAAACTTAGAAATTTTAAGTCCTTGGGTCAGAGCGAGAGTACAGCAATAGGGTGTTTGCCTTGCATGACCTGGGTCTGATCCCCGACATCCCATATGGTACCTGCACTGCCAGGATTAATTCCTGCGTGCATAGCCAGACGTAACCCCTAAGTATTGCTGGGTGTGAGCCAAGTAAAAACAAAAAAAGTTTTTTAAGTTCTTGTGTACACACATTTTTCTTAAATTTTATTGTCTATAGCTCTTCCTTGCTTTTAGTTATATACAGTAGTCGTTTATTCAAAAGCATGAGAGCACAATGGGAAATATTATTTAAGCCCTTCAGTGAGTTTCTAAAACTGTAGATTCAAATAAATCCTAAAATATACTTTGATGTTTACAGTACAGACTTACCTATATTATTCAATTATAGATTAGAAGCAGTAAAATTAGCAAAAATACTAAAATAGCAAAATAATATTCTGTAACATAAATTATAGTACCATGGTTTCTCTTGCTCTCAGATAATCTTATTGCACATAATATTCTCAGGCCTCACTGGCCACAGGTAACTGAAGCCCTAGACAGTAAAAATGAGAGTAAGGAAGAACACCTGAAAAGCCTGTGGTCCCCAGGGTTGGCTTTGAATAATATCCTCGGCACAAACAAATGGTAAACACAAATCTTTTGTGTTTATGAAGATAAATAAAATTAATTTTAGTATGTCCAGAAAAAAATAGCCCAAAAATTTAATTAAAAAGTAAACATATAACTAATGCATTCAATCACTGTATCACTGTATCACTGTCTTCCCGTTCATCATCAATTTGCTCGAGTGGGCACCAGTAACATCTCCATATGTCCTGTCTCATGCAAGTAGAGCCCAAAGGGCACCTGTTGCTCCAGGAACATAAAGAGCCTCAAACCATTCCATCAGTTCATGGGAATGAGGTCTATAATTGAATTCAGAGAATGCATTCAATAATTAGTGTAATTAAAATTTTTAACCTGAATTACATATATTTTTGAGTAATAAGTGAATAAAGCCATTACCACGAATAACTAGAAGCTAAATTATCCAAATCACATTTTGGGTATACTTTTTTCTACTCAGGTTATCATTTATCTAAATGCAAAGAGAATTACTTCTTGAAAATATGACAGAAGTGGTCCCAGGAGCGTATTCCCTTTGACTATGTACTTATAGTGCTTATTTTGTTTCTATCTCTGCTTTTTTGGTACCTATTTGATGTCTATGCCTTATATTAAGACTTTTTCAAAATAAATTTCCGTGGGGTTATAATATTTTCATTTGTCTCTTACTGTACAAATGGTTTTGTGTTAAAATTAAAAAGTTGTTTTCTGTGTAAAAATTAGTAGGTTCCCTTTGCATTTTCAGAGTTACATCAAAATTTACATTAGTATTAATTTCAGACCTGGGCCCTACGAAAGCAGGATGAGAATGCCATTCGGGTCTCCCAGAGAGGAATCAAAAGAGCTATGCTTGGAATATCACGCCTCACTCAAGTGAAAGAAGTATCCCGAGCTCCGACCTCCGTCGCTGTTCCAGAGTCAGGGACTCTGATTTTTTACCAAGACATCAAAAATCAGATGGGCTGGAGATGTAATGTGATTTGGAGACAACCACTGGACTAGAGCCGTTACCGACTGGATCCCCGGGATGTCAAAGAGATCACGTGGTTACGCCCACCTACAAGATGGTCAGACTTCTTCGTCAAGACCCTGAAAAGAATGGTTTGAGGCTCTTTTTTATTCCTGAAGCAACCAGATGCCATTGGGCTACACTGGCACGTGATAGGGTCAAATGGATATGTTACTGGTGCCTGCTCGAGCAAATTGGCGAATAACAGGATGTCAAGCGATCAAGTGATCAAGTGATTAATTGCAGAACCATGTCAATATTTAATTATTAAGTGACATATATATAGAAAATCATAGATATGAAAACAATATTTTGTATTTACTTTTCCTTACATTTAAAATTAATGGCATAGTAATATAAACTTTAAATGAAACAATCTCAAACTATCTCTTAGACAAGAACTTCCCATTAAATCAAATCCATAATTTTATAAATGCGTGAGGTCCAGGGAGATAATACAGTGAGTAAGATGTTTGTCTTGTATGCAGCAGACCCATGTTTGATCCCTGTCATTACAGATGGTCCCCTGAACTCT